>BQNB010131675.1:1210-15033 GCA_026074375.1 Tanacetum coccineum | reverse complement strand
ACAATTATTATGTTATCTTCTAGCTGACAATTATTATAAAATATAAAATAATATCTTATAAGTTTATATTTCGTTTCCTCGATGGGTCGTGACTAAAACAGTTCGTTTCCTTGTGAAAATATAGTTTTCGTTCGTTGTCAGGTTTTCGTATAGTTATATTCTTATATATCTTTAACATATAATTTATTCCCTTTATTGGTTTATAACACCATAGTAGTTTTAGTGAATCATAAACATAGGAAATTATATAAGTTTCATCATGACTTCCCCGTTTATGTAACGTTTCCCATATACGTAAAACTCAACGTTTTTCCCTTAATCAACATATATTGCAGTTATTCGTTTTCCAATATTTCAAATGCACACATTTTCCAGGTATAATATATATATAAACTAAACAACTAATAAACATTATATTTATTTAACCAATTTAAACCACCAATTTAGTCCAGTTTTAATATTTATAAAACCTAATGTTATTTTCATTTGTTTGTTGATTTGCTAAATAAACTAAACGAACCCTCGTTGTCTCGCTAAACCAAACGCGTCCTTCTTGTCTTTCTCTCTTAAACCAAACAATACCCTTATGTTGTCATCCCTAAAACCAAACACCCCTTTGATAACTTAAACCAAACATGCCCTTAGTATTTTCTGCCCAACCAAACATCCCCTTATGTTGTTAAACCCACAACCAAACGCGGCCCTTATGGCAGCCATAAACCAAACACACCCTTAGGGCAGCTGTCACAGCCAAACGCCCCCTAATCTGTTTTATGCTAAACCACATGCACCTAAATTTGTTTGACCTGAAACCAAACGTACCCCTTGTGCATTTTTAAGCATCCAAACACACCCCATGGCTGTTTAACAGCCAAACGCAGCCCTAATCGTTTATAACAAACCAAACACCCCTAGTTGCCCACCCCCCCTTCTGCTGCCATATACCCAACGCACCCTTTCGGGTTGCTGTAAAACACAAAACCACACGCACCCTTGGTGCTTACCACCAACCCGACACACCGTTTTGGTGTAAACGGGAAACCGAACGCACCCATGGTGCTGAGAACGAACGAGACGCACCCTCAAGGTGCGAGACATTTCAAACGCACCCGTTGGTGTTACAACAACTCAAACGCACTCTCTTGTACATATCAACCCGACGCATCCTTTGTGGCGCAAGAAAAACCAAACGAACCCTGTGGCGGTAGCTGCTACCCGAACCAAACCACCCTCGTGGTGGTTTTCACCACATAAACAAACACCCTTCGTGGTGGTTCATAATTAAATCACATGCACCCTTTGGTGGCTGTGATAGTGATGAAGTTGGTACGGTGATGGAGGTGGGGTTGGCAGCGGGGTGACGAGATGAAGGTGAGTGGTGTTATGATGATGATGATGGCAGTGGTGGTGCGACGGTGGTGGTGGTCGCGGCGTGGAGTGGGGAGGCAGTCGGTGGGGTGAGCGGCGCGTGGAGGCGCGTGACCAAGTGGGTTGGATAGATCGGTTAACAAGGAACTCTTTTGGTGTTGGCCGGAAACTTCGCCTGAAAAGTTTTCCGGTGGCCGGAGGTGGTGGCCGGCGGTGGCATGGTGGCTGCCAGAATTCATGAGGGAGAGAAAGACTAGTGATGTGTGTGTGTTTATAAGAGATGGAAATGAAAAAATATATATAAACTTTTTATATATATTAAAAGTTTTAAAGAAAGTGCCAAGTCTATAATAGTATGGGGTTAAAAGTGTAACTTTTTAATAAAGTTTTTATAACTTTCGGTTCGGGACTCGTTTGAGCGACTTAACGGACGATTCAAATCTTGAAACTTGCGCCATTGTTTTCCAAATCATTTTTCTGATAAAAATGAGTATTTATTTGATAATATTTCATAAATCTTTTTATAACATTTATAAAAATGTTCGTTATTTATTTTGTGAACCGGTTACGTCTCGTTCAAAAGTAAAAATAGAAATAAATTTTTAACCCGTATATTTGCGTTATCAACAAACGTTACTGAATCAAATGATGACTAATTTATTAAATATTTTCATTTAATAATAAGTGTAAATTAATTATAATTTAATTATTTTCTCGTTTCTAAATCTTGCGAGGGCATTTCAGTCACCTTCTGACTGTTTTCAGGTCTTGGGTAAAACTGAAAAGTTGTCTGGAATATCATTTCACATCAAATTGCTTTAGAGTCTGAGTTGTGAAAACGTGATTTAGTGGCTCGTTCTTGGTAAATCAACCTAGGAATAACTTATATCTCCTTTAAAAATTCCGAAAATTCTCAGATGTTACATGCTTAATTTTTAATTTCTTATTAAAATTTCATTATATAATTTTGATGTGCTTTCAGTAACATATTGTATTTATAATCATTATTTATTATGTATAAAAAATATGGCATTGTACTCATGTTTTGGGACAAGAAAACTTGATATAAACATGATTGTAACTTTGGATTTGGGACTGTTTTGGAATTAGAAGGTTCTAGATTAAATTTGGAAAAATTGGTAATCTATGGAGACTTGGAAGCAAATATAGGGACCTAGGTGTATGTCTTAGCTTCGTTTGGCCAGGCGGCACGAGTCATTTCGACACCTGATGAATTTTCTAGAAAATAAACGGTGTATGTTGTCGAAAACTACACACATAATTCTATTGGACAATAACTCCAAAAATTTATATAAAGTCACTATTTTGGTAAAACTAAAACTTGTAGATAACAGACTAACTTAAATTTTAGCATTTGAATCAGCCTCAACGGATGTACGATTTAGAAGATACGTCTGTTTTTCCGAGGCGGTAAAAATCTGTGAAAATCACAGATTTGGGACTTGTTAGAAAATCTACAATATGACTTAATTTTTACAAAACCCGAAGTGGTCGGACCCACATATCGGAAAATAGACTCGTTTACCCTTCCGTAAACGTAAAAACCGAACAGAAACCATTTACGGATTAGGAGATACGGACCCGTGAAGTCACGACGTTACTTTTAGGTTGCCGTTAAGATTTTTTCTAGACTCTCGATGTTATTATCCGTTATCATTAATCATATCACTAAAAGGTGAGTTCATAGCCCAACTTTTACTTATTAAATGTTTTATAAATTCCTTGTGTGAGATACATGCTATTTTTTTACATATGGACGCAAGTGTTTAAACTGTATGCTATGCCTCATATGTTATTGCCTAAGTACCCTTTCTGTCTTTAAGTCCCCCTATATTGTGAACCGATTAATTACTTTTTGTGAAGTGAACGAGAATGCTGTGAATAGATCTATTGGGACTGATAATCCTCGTCCGGCTATGCGACAACAGTACCACGTCAAACGGACGCATTTAACATTTAAGATACTCGGGTGTTTGTTAGAGCACCCAGTTTGGGGCGCAAACCTAAGCGGGGTTTGTTGCTGTAATTTGTTAAGGTTTCGGTGTCATGAGCTTAGTGCAATAATAAATGCTTTTGACTTTTGAATGTGTTTCACTAGTCCACTATAACTGAAATCTTGTGGTCCATTACTCTATTTATTAAAACCTATGAATTCACTCAACATTATTTGTTGACATTTTTAGCATGTTTATCTCAGGTCCTTAAAGTGTTGTCTTGGAAGGAAGTCGCACGACATATTTTAAAGACTTTCCATAATTTACCATTCGATAAAACTTCCTTTTGAAAACATTATGTAATGTTTAAATTTTTGGGACCATGTACTTTATAAACTCTGATGTTTTAATTATAAATCGAATGTGTAACCTTTCATTAAAACGTCTCATTAAGAGATCATTTTCTATGACTTGTACTTTGTGCTATGAAGTGATACCCTTGGTTGCCTTCCACTGATATACGAAATCAGGATTGTTACAAATTAGTATCAGAGCACTGGTTATAGAGAACTAGGTTGCATTTAGAACCTAGACTATAATTATTATACATATTAGGAGTCCGTTATTAATTTACCCAATATCCGTGCGAGTACACTTCCTGAACACTAATGTTGTTATATTTATAAAATCACTATTAGTATTATATAAAGGATATTTATATAAATACTTGTCTTACTTTTTGATTCCTTACGCCCATCTTCGAGAGTATCGCTATTTATTTATATAAAATTAATTTATATAAATGTTGACTATTTTCGATCACATATATCTACTTTCCAAAGCATCACTATATTTTTATATAAGGTTACTCTATATGAATACTAAAACTCTTCTAAAACATTGTGAGTTACACAATGGTCTTAAATTTTTCCCAAGACATTGTTAGTGACACAATTATCTTATTTTCAAGACGTTGTGAGTGATACAATGATCTCTAAAACCTTCTCAAGACATTGTTAGCGATAAAATGATCTCTTAGACATCTCACGATTTTCTCATAATACTAGTTTTGATGATATTGAAACTCGACACACTTGTCGATCCCATTGATTATTTTACTATTCGACTCTGAGTTTGAACACTCGCCTCAAACTTCTGAAACGCATACGTCATCATGCAACCCACCGCATAGAAACATGCCGGCTAATTGGAATACGACTATTAAATTGTCCCCTCGTACGTGCCTTTGGAATGCCTACTTTTTGAACACGACTCACTAACATCTCATTCTTTTTCTCTTTACTTCTTGTGATTTTGAAGAATCATGCCGCCAATAAGACAACTACTAAAGTTCAGCAGCTATCAAGCGACTTATAGCTCAACGTATGGCTAACAAACTCTTTCACCTAGAGTGGAACGAAATCCGTGATGCCGAGAACGAATCACGCATAAGGACCCTTGAGATAGACCACGCAAATGAAGGTCACACCTTCTGACTAGAACATCATTGGGTACGACACAACCATCAGCCCCCACTTTTAAGAGAGAATCTCGACCATCATAGCTAATAATGACGCTTTATTTAAAATATTTCTTTGAAAACTCTTGATGTGTTGTTTACTCTGTGGTACGGATATATCCACTCTCTCTTCAGTAATTAATTTTTGTACAATTATTCCACATATCCCATTTTAGCATTATTGATATATTATTTTCTTGATATGTGCTTGTTTTAACCATTTGGTTTATCATTTAATTTTACGGATGATTCTCTATAGTCTTTCGGTTCGTAATCTGTTAGAACAAATGACTCTCTACGTTCATTTTGTTGATCGAATAATTCTTTACGTTCATTTCTTTTTACCATATATGTATAAATATTCTTGATACTTACTTCTACCTACTATTATTATGAACAATTGGTTCTTTCGTTTGCTTGACTATTTGTACATATGATTCTCCATACTTCTTTGATTTGTAATTTGTTTATACGGATCATTCTCTATATTCATTCTTTTGATCGTTAATGCATCTGTACGGATGTTCTTTTTACATATTCTCTTAAGTCGCTGACATGTTTCTATTTTACATGCTCGTGATATCTTTTATTGTTTCTTCATATACTCTCATTAATTTCCTTTGCAATACTATGATCATTTCTTATCATTATGACCTATTGGTTCTACCATTTACATTGATTGTTTGTCGTCTGTTTCTTAATTCCTAAAAATATTTAATCTATCTTCTAGGATTCTCTAAATCCAGAAAAATCAAACTCAATATAACCTCTTTGCATTGGCATTCACTTCCTTTGAAGATTAGAAATTTCTTTGATCCCTCCGTTTACATTGAGTATCGATACAAATTTATTCTTCGATCTTGATTTGTATTCTTATTTGATATATGCTACTTTGATCATCGGTATGACTTATTAATTATTCGTTGTCTTTGCATCTGTACAAATATTCAATCCTTTCGTTAAGGATTTTCATAACAACTAATTTGTACCTACATACACATTGCAGACATTTTATGTATTGACTATTATTTATTCAATATTCGTTTGCTACTTTGCTTAATTGTTTTATTGAACCCATCGAACACGTTTTGACGCATAATCTGAAGATAGGAGCTTTAACCCTTGCACTAAAGAATTGAAGACACTACATATACAGTACAAGGTGCCCAATCACCATAGCAAACGAACAATATAAACTTGAACTACCGCGAGAACTCAGTGGAATCCATAACGCCTTTCACGTCTTTAACTTAAAGAAATGTTTATCTGATGAAAAAACTTGTCATTCCACTAAATGAAATTCGACTCGACAACAAGCTACACTTTATCGAGGAGCTTATAGAGATTATAGACCGTGAGCTCAAACAACTAAAGTAGAGTCCTATCCCCTTAAAGTTCCTTGGAACTCTCGAAGAGGACCTCAATTCACGTGAGTGCGTAAAGACCAATTCTGTAGCAAGTACCCTCACCTTTTCTCGAAAGCCTCACAAGCTGACAACACTAGTTGAACTCTGAGGACCATAGTTTCCTTAACGAGGTTAGACTATAACAATTCATAATTTTTGGGTTTTATTTATTTATACTTTTACAATTTATTTAATTTTTATATAAAATTTACTTTTTCGGTTAACTGAATATGTTATCTCGCGTTTGTAGTAAAATGTTTATTAAACGTGAACCCGATCATGGACTAAATATTAGTCTACATGCTCTACGTATTTTTATTATTTTACATATGTATCCTATATGTTGTAATTTTATTTTTAACATTTCCGTTTACTCTTCGTGGTTGCGTTTAAACTTTTACAGCATCCTACCTTTTTACCCATTAGCCTTAATAATACCCACCCAATTAAAATTATAACACAAAACTAATAATACTTATTTTCTTTTTCTTAAGGTGGGTTAAACACTTTGAGATGTCAAGCTTATGGCACTTATGTGACACTTGTCTCATAAGTTTTGCATGTATGCATGTCTTGAACAGAACCCAACCCACTCAACACTTCACATAGTTACCAAAAATCATATTTGCTCTTTTCTCCATCTCTCTTTTGCTGACCATGTTAGCCATCATAATCACAATTTCCATCTTTAGATTTTGCTAAAGAAATATTGATCAAGATTGAAGGTTTAAAGCTAGTTGTAGCTCCTTAGTTAAAGTCAATTCAAATCATCAAAGAAGCACCTCATATTCAAGGGTTTATGGTTATAGAGGTTTTATCAAGTATTTGGTTTGGGTTAGGTTTGGTTAGGTTGAAGAAGATAGAAGAAATTGTTGTGTTGATTATTGTATCACTATTCTTATTTTCATCATATTGTAAGTAGGGGTGAGCAAAACGGACCGCGGACCGGACCGGACCGAGAAATCAGCCCGAACAGGACCGACCGGACCGGACCGAACCTATTTCGGTCCGGTCCTCGGTCCATCCTTTTCCTTATTTTCGGTCTTAGGTCCGGTCGTTCCGGTCCAGTCCGGTTCGGTCTTACAGAAAACCCGGCAATTATACCTTGTTGGACCGGACCAGAGTGAACCAGACCGGACCATTTCGGTCCGGTCTTCGGTCTGGTGTTTCGAACAAAGTAGGTTTTGGTCCGATCCGGTTTTGGTCGGTCTGGTCTGGTTTTCAAATCGTGATCATCCCTAATTGTATGGGTTGTCCTATTTCTAATTTCTTTGTATAATTTTGATGTACTTTCTGTAATATATTGTATTTATAATCATTATAGATATGTTAAGAATATGGCATTGTACTTCATGTTTTGGGACAAGAAAACTTAATATAAACATGATTGTAACTTTGGATTTGGGACTGTTTTGAAATCAGTAGGCTCTAGGTTAAATCTGGAAAACTTAGTAATCTGTGTGTAACACCCCCATCCAACATACATTGGATTGCGCAACGGAATTAACAACGTGGATGTTACTAAATAACACCATTCACCAAGACAATAGTAAACGACCCAAAGGAGACGTTTAACATACATATGTTCCATTATAAATCAGAGTTAAAAACGCGTTTAGGTCCCCACAGAATCGCAACCACAACCATTACAACATTTGAAAAACTATTGTTTCAATATAAAGACATTGTTTTAGAACAACTTAAGACATTGTTTTTGAAAGACAAGAAACACACAAGTAGTCTTTCAACAAATCCATCACACGCACAACACCTCCACGCCATCGTTGCCTTCATCCTTGCTTACTCGGATAAAACATGTTTTAATTTATCAACAACCAATTGCCGTGAATTCATAGAGTTTAAAATAATTAATAAGCAGTAAACATTGAACACATAATTAGTTCTCGGGTAAACAAAGCAACGAATGAAATATATAGCAACTTCTTTTCTTTCATGCAATAAGCTCATGACACCAAACGTTAACAATACATATGACATTTCATATGTTAGTATTCCCCAAAACAAGGTATTATTGTCATATACCTACTACTTTCTAAATACAAAATGTCCGTTTGACAGGGTGGTCACAAGAATTCAAACCTCGGAACGGTTGGGGGGGGGGGGGGGGGGGGGGGGGGGGGGGGGGGGGGGGGGGGGGGGGGGGGGGAGGGTCAAACCCAAAAGATCTATGAATGCATTAGCGTTCACTTTACAAGGCAATTAACGGTTCATGAAATAAGGGAGTTCGACAATATCTACTTATGCGGAAACAATCTCGTACTCGGGTCCAGCTTACCATAAAAGCATATGTGTTCAATTTTTATAAAACAAACATGCATCCCCCTCGCGTGTTTAAAAACAATTAAAAGATTTAAATGTGAGGCTATGAACTCACCTTAAGCAAAAGATCCAAATCAACAAGCGCAAATAGCTTCACGTCCTAACCGCGACCTATGTAATACATATATAGCGGTACGTGACTAAAAGTATATTAAATCATATATTACATACTTGCATATTTATATATATAGTATATAAAAATATAAATAATATATATAAATATAAATAATATATATATATATATATATATATAAATACTAACTATCGACAATCATATACTACAATCTTCAAGTGTGGTGCAAAACATTTCACTTGACGCACTAACAATATTACAACATTTTTCATAAAGTTTCCATTTTTAAAAAGTTACCGAAAGTAAAGATAATATAATCCGAACTTCATATTTCGTTATCCATTAACTAACATTACGAACCCTTTGCACATTATAGACTTTACTCAAAAGTTTACGCATGTTTGACTTTCAAAAGTCAAACTTTGTAGTTGACTTTTTACCCAAAAAATACTCAAACTTGACTCGGCCATAAAACGTTCATTATTAAGAGTTACGTGACGATCCGACTAGCGATACGGAGCTTAAGGCGAACACTATCACTTAACATTATCAAAAATAGCTTTAAAAATTTTCTCAACTTGCTATGGTTAAGTCAAACTTTATGGTCAAACTTGGTCAACCCAAAACCTATGAAAACGACATTTTTGACATAATCCGACTATCAAAATACGCTTAACAAGTCTATATAATTATAAACCATTAAACTTTGGTCAATAACTAAACACGCTTCCAATAATTTCTGCACTTGAATCTTTTAGCAATAACCATATAACACGAAATATAACTAAATTAATCAATACATAAACCTAACTAGATGCTCACAATGCTTTTAAGAAAATCAAACTATGGCTCCCCTTGGCCTATTGAAATCAGACGAACACCCAACACAACCAGACAAACCTTTTTCAATCAACCAACTTCAAAACAACAACAATCTAACTATTTTCAATACCCCCTTATATACGAAATTCACATGAACTAACCAAAAATCTAACTTCATTAAATCTTATTGCATGTGAGGCTTTGATAGTGGATTTTGTAGCTCTTATTCCAAAGGCTTTATCTGCATAACTTTTCTGGTGACTACGGGCGGTTAACAAATGGTTCTTAATCTGGACGATCTTCTCGGCCGTATCACGGATCAATTCTGGAGTGGCTATCCCCAACCTCACTCCAGCATACAAGTGATCTACATTTCTGTTTGTACAAAGCCTCATATGGTGCAGCCTTAATGCTCGTGTGATAACTATTGTTGTATGAGAACTCGACCAATGGCAGATGGCGATCCTAACTACTTCTAAAGTCGATCACACAGGCACGCAACATATCTTCCAACATTTATATAGTCCTCTCGCTTTGACCATCCATTTAAGGGTGGTAAGGGGTACTCATCAAGGTTGCAAAAAGCGCTAGGCGCTAGTCGGGCGGTCGACCACCGCCTAGCTAGTAATCGGTCGAGGCGGCGCCTAGGCGGATTGAACTTTTCTATATAAAATTTTTAAAATTATATGTATATTTGATAAATTTTAGCACAAATAGCTAAGTAGGTCTACAAAAGATTGAATATTGGGCTTTAAATGTAAATTAAGGCTTTAAATTAGTTAAATTAGGGTATTTTCTAAGTAAAATCTCATATTTCTATTTCTTTTCTTCTTATCTACAATAATTACATCAAAAATTTTATTCATAAACACCATTTAAAAACAAGATCTGACCAATTGAATGAAAAAACCTAATTTAAAATTTTAAAAATCGAGTTGACCCCCGCTAACCGGCGTTGACCACCGTTGACCACCGTGTTGACCGTCGTTGACCGCTTTTTTGGTCGCCTAGAATAAATCGAGGCGGTTTGTGGCCGCCTAGCGCCTAGGCGCCGCCTAAACCGCTTTTTACAACACTGGTACTCATATCCAAATTCGTCCCTCACGCTTCATGAAGCGATCTCCAGAATCTCGACGTAAAATGGCTATCTTGATCTGAAATGATCAAAACAGGAACACCATGCCTACACACTATTTCCTTCAAGAAAAGTCGCGTGAGCTTCTCCATACTATCCATTTTCTTCATTGGTAGGAAATGAGCTGATTTGGTCAGTCGATCAACAATAACCCAAATCGTATCATACCCACTCGGTGTTCTTGGCAATCCACTCACAAAATCCATAGTAATCCTTTCTCACTACCAAACTGGAATCTCAGGTTGTTGTAGCAACCCAGATGGTTTCTGATGCTCAGCTTTGACCTTCGCACAAGTTAAACACTTGCTTACATACGTGGCAATATCCGCTTTCATATTCGGCCACCATTATAACAACTTCAGATCTTGATACATCTTGTCTGATCCCGGATGGATGGAATACTTAGACTTATGCTACTCATGCATAACCATATCCCTTAATCTACCGAATCGCGGCAACCAAACATGATTTCCAAAACAACATGTTTCATCAGGACAAAACTTAAATATTTGCTTAATCAATCTCCCCAAAATTTTAGCTTTCACATTCTTCATTTTCATCGCTTCCTTCTGAGCTTCATGAATCTGCTTTAGTAGATCATTATGAACAATCATCATCAAATCTCGAACATGCAATGGCTTATTGCTTTCCTTTCGACTTAAGGCGTGAGCCACAACATTTGCTATTCCAGGAAGATACCGTATCTCACCATCATAATCACTCAACAACTCGATCCATCATCTCAGGTTCAGCTCTTTTTGATTCAAAATATATTGTAGGCTCTTGTGATCGGTGAAAACCACACACTTCATTCCATACAAATAATGTATCCATAACCTAAGAGCGAAAACAACGGCTCCTAACTCCAAATCATGAATAGTGTAATTCTCTTTATGGACTTTCAATTATCTAGAAGCATAAGCTACCACCTTCTATCTTTGCATCAACACGGCTCCATAACCTTTAAGTTACGCATCGCATTGAACCACAAAATCTTCCGTTCCCTCGGGCAACGCAAAGATCGGTGCACTACACAACTTTCGCTTTAATCAAAGAAAAACTTAGTCATCAGCTTAGAAATCAAAGAAAAACTTTCAATAAACCTCCTATAGTAACCAGCCAATCTAAGAATTTGCCTCACCTCCATTGGCGTCGTTGGTGCAGCCTGATTTTTAATGGCTTTGATCTTGGCAGGATCGACATGAACACCACTACGATCAATTATGTGACCAAGAAACTATACCGAATCTAGCCTAAAATCACACTTTGAAAACTTGGCGTACAATCTCTCTTTCTTAAGCAGCTCCAAAATAATCTTTAAATGATTTCTGCGCTCTTCTTCGTCCTTGGAATAAACAAAAATATCATTGATGAACACAATGACGAACTTATCAAGATGTGGCTTGCATACTCAGTTCATCAAGTCCATAAACACAACAGGCGCATTTATGAATCCAAATGGCATCACTTGGAACTCAAAGTGACCATACCGAGTTCTAAATGCAGTAATTGGAATGTCTTCTTATTTAATGCTTAACTGGTGATGAACTGATCGCAGATCGATCTTAGAATACACGCTCGAACCTTGCAATTGATCAAATAAATCGTTAATTCTCGGGAGAGGATAACGATTCTTGATAGTCAACTTGTTCAACTCGCGATAATCTATACACGTTCTAAAAGATCCATCTTTCTTCTTCACAAATAACACCGGTACTCCCCTCGGTGATGAACTAGGACGAATAAATCCTTTCACAAATAACACCGGTGTTCCAAGTCCGCGGAAGCTGCTTTTTGTCATGATCTCTTAACTCGTATGCCCCCTTTCCAAGTGCTTCCGTAACTTTGTACGGTCCTTCCCACTTGGGGACTAGCTTCCCTGTATCTTCTGCACGGCTTGCATCGTTGTTATGGTACAC
The DNA here is from genome assembly GCA_026074375.1 of Tanacetum coccineum. Taxonomy (NCBI): domain Eukaryota; kingdom Viridiplantae; phylum Streptophyta; class Magnoliopsida; order Asterales; family Asteraceae; genus Tanacetum; species Tanacetum coccineum. Next base: position 2,496 of record BQNB010131675.1, on the reverse strand, counting down.
CAGGTCGCCCGGCTTAAAACTTGTACTTCGAACTTTGGAATTATAATACCTCTCCATCTTTGCTTTACTCTTGGCCTCGCGTATTGCTGCTTCTTCTCTTTTTTCCTCCAAGAGGTCTAGATTGATTTCCAAGGCTTCATTGTTTAGTACTGGATCTACTTCCGTTGTTCTGAGCATGGGCATGCCAATTTTCGCTGGGATGACAGCTTCCGTTCCGTATGTTAACTAGAATGGAGTATCTCTGTTGCTGGACTTTATCATTGTATGGTGCGCCTATAGAACATGAGAAAGTTCTTCCATCTAATTTTTACTTGCATCTAACCTTGCCTTTATTCCTTCTCCTAGACTACGGTTTGCTCTTTCTACCAGGCCATTGGTTTATGGGTGTTTAACAGAAGTAAAATGTTGGCGAATACATAGTTTTTCACACCAATCTTTGAATGGATTACCCCAGAATTGTTTTGTCTGAGATAATTTCTCCGAGGAGTCCAAATCTATAGACAATGTTGTCCCACACAAATTTTTTGACTTGGTTGCCCGTGATAGTTGCAACTGATTGTTGGATCGTTTTCTGAATATATCTTAACCTTTAGTTTGTAAAGCGTTTGTTCCTTTAGATAATTCTAAAGCAACAATAATGAAACACTGATTTGAACACTATTGATTATGCGGAAACTAATCAGTAATGCTAAGAAGAACAGTATTAAGAATCATAAAAGAACTTTATATTATAACTTGAATCTGCCTAGGTTACAGATTACAAAAACTATGATTGCTAATCGATCTCTATTGATCTGTGTAGAACTATATCTGCTAACTATGCCGAGGGTTCCTTTTATAGACTAAGGAAACCCTAATGGGCTTTACAAAACACGTTAAGAGATAATGCATATCTATTCCTAATTTATCTCATGCATATCTCATAAGCAGTACTAATACAATATACTAGCAGTACTAATACTAACTAACAATACTAGCTATTACTGGCAGTACTAACTACAAAGCTAGCAGTACTAAAGACTTAGAATTATTTCTTCAATCTTCATTAACAGTATTAAGTCTTCACTAGCAGTATTAATCTTGAGCTAGCAGTATTAACTTGTAAAAGCTTCAGAATCCCAACAATCCTCCCCTAAACTTGTGATTTACTCTCAAATCTCAAGTTTCTTCTGGATTAGATCTTCAATTCTTCTTTTGCTGAGGATTCTTTCAAACACGCTTTTATTGTTCTTCAATCTGAGTCTTGATAAACTTTAGCCACTCAAATGCCATAGAACTTTCTGCTT
>BQNB010131674.1:0-15056 GCA_026074375.1 Tanacetum coccineum | reverse complement strand
CTTATACCCCTCTTATAGTTTGTTTATCAATTAAAGGTGAGCCGTATTTCACAAGTGACACAAAGGCAAGTTTTAAATCTTTTGTTCGAGTTGGGAACCAACAAGTTCACCGAAAGTTATTATGATAATACCTCTGTTGAGAATATTATATTTTGGTATTTTTACCAATTTGTGAATTTTATTTCTTTTTATGGACAATGTTTTTTTTTTTTTTGGTTTTTATATGATAATTATACTAAAAGAAAATGAAAAATATTTTTGTACTTTTTTTTATATAAAAATATTCACAGCTTCAAACACAAATTGATTGACGTAACGATAATCGTTTTCACAGCCTCCCCGGCAACGGCGCCAAAAATTGATCCGTCCAAACTACACCTTAAAATATATATAATATATAATAAAATATAAAATATATATAGTAAGAATAGTCTAGAAACAGAATCAATAATACCGAGAAGTAGTATAGAATGTTCCCGGGTCGTTTATCCCCAACGAGGCTGTACTGGAAAATCGATACAGTCGGAAGATTTGAGTTGGAAGGAGAGAAATGATTTGAGAGTGCAGGAAGTTAAATTAAACAATAATAAACAAAAACGTTTAAGAAAATCCTAAAAATTATGAAATTAAGCTAGAAAACGAGAGCACGAATCCCGAACAAAGGGGGAAAAACCTAAAATCTTTAAAATTAACCCTACGAAGAAATTTTTGCTTCTAAACTACTCTAGGGAACAAATAACGAAGAATGAAAAAGACTAGACCGAAAACGGAGTTCGTTTGACCCAAAAACGAGTCAAGACAAAAACCGCACCCGGAACCGTTCTTTAAAAAATGAAAAGTTGTAAAAATGACCCTACGCAAAGTTTTATATTTTTCCTACAAACTATATGACAAAATAAAATTTTCTAAAAAAGAAAAATATTTTTTTGATAATTTTTGTATTTTTTATGAATTTTTAAAACTTTTAACTAAATTAAATTGTAAAAAATACTAAACGATTTCGAAAAATTATGAAAAATTTACTAAAAATACTTTACACTATGTTCTACCTACGAAAAATAAGAAGCTAAAGTTTTGCTTATAAATAAGCCCGTAAATAAGCTAATACAGCTTATTAGCTTTAAAGCCAAAAACCCCTTTAAATACCAAAGCCCTTGAGTCTTTAACGAAAAAGACCCAAGGGCGCAGCGGTATGTGATGTTATAAAGGGGGATCGTAAAGAGAGTGTTACGAGGTTATAGAGGCCCGGGTTTTTTATTTTTTTTTTTTTTCTTCTTTAGAGTCTTGCCTCTCCGGGTCACCCCTTGTCTCCTTTTTTTTTTTTGAAAAACTTTGTGAACCAAAGTTGTTAAGCTCCTTGAGCTTAACAATTTCTAAAACTACAACTTTTTGTGAAAGCTTATAAATAAGCTTAAAAGGAGCTTTTAAAGTGACAGTTTTGCTTAAATAAGCTTAAGGGCTTAAAATGTGGCTAAGTCTTGGACTTTTTGGGCAAATAAGCTAAAGCTAGGACTAAAAAGCTAAAAGGATGGTCTAACCTAACTTAAATAAGCACTAGTGACTAAAATGCATAAACTAAATAAGCTTAAAAAGGGCTTATATTGACAGAACACTAAACTAAGCTCAAAAGCAAAAAGCTACTAACTGTTGACTCAAAATAAGTTATGAAAAAGGCAAATAAGCATACACAACTTCACAAACTATCAAAGTGAGCTACTAAGAACAATAAATAAGCACATGGGATAAGCTCAATAAGCCAAGAAATAGCTTAATACCCACAACAGTACTAACTAAAGAGTTAGTACTGTTGGTGTAAAACTTAAGCTAGGGACACGTTTTTTGGCTTAAGAATAAGCTATCAAAAGGGCTTTTTAAAGTCTGAGACTCAGGGGACTTAACAAAGAGCTTATTAGCTTCTTAGAAAAGCCAATAACTCATGCTGAGGTTAACTAATAAGCTGGATAAGAAGGCTTAAAAATGACCCCTTAGCACCAGGGGAAATAAGCCAAGGACAAGGGCTTATATTGACAGCTTTGAATAAGCTGTCAAATAAGCTCAAAATACAAAGATAAGTTAAAACAGATGAAAAATGACTTAAGGTGAGCTTATGCTCAAAATCTAGGCTTCTAAAAACAATTTAAAGATGCTGATTTTAGCTCTTGAAAAGGGGACTTTTTCTTTTTAAAACTGACACTTACATCTTTGACAGCTTTGACTCAAAAAGTCAAGTGACACAAAGCACTTGTTTACACCTTGTTTAGACACACAATGCCACTCTTTTTAAAACCCCAACTCAAATTTACAATGGCTTATCCAAATAAGCCATTGATTCTCTTTTTTAAGCCCAACAGTTTCAAATAACACTTGTAACAACTTAAAAAACAGGTTTTGACTAAAAAGCTTTAGAAAAACAGACTTAAATAAGCTCAAACACTTAAGCTAAAGTCAACTCTATAACCCCAACCCATGTCATTCCCATTTTCACCCGTTTTAGCACTTAACCCAAACACCCCTTTATATTTTCAAAACTAATTTTTAAACTTCTAAAAGCTGAGTTAAGCTAAGAATTCTAAAGACTACTACTAATTATGAAATATTAAGCAATAAAAATATGAAAAGCAAAACAAATAAGCACTTTTAAAAGGGTGATAAGCTAGTGACATAAATAAGCTAAATTAGGCAGTTTTTAGAGTTTTCACTCTTATTGCATGAAATGAAATGAAAGCACTAAACAGGACATACTTAAGGCATTAATGAGCACAAATAAGCACTAAAGAATTAATAAGCTAAACATAAGCCAATAAAAACAGGGGGGCCCAGTGCTACAGTAACTGAGGTAAAAAGAAAACTTACAGAAGTCCAAATGAATAAGGTTCTAAATCCTAATTCCTAACCCCTAGTCCTTTATGATTCTGAACACACTCAAAACCCAAGGTCTCTTCCAGGTTTAGACCATGCTTTCTTTTGCTTATACGCGCAAAAACTGACGAAAACGTATGAAACCATGTGAAAACGAAAGAAAATGTGCGAAAGCGGTCGAAAACAAAAGAAAAGTGTGAAAACAAATGAAAACGTATGAAAACGTGCGAAAACGGACGAAAACGTTCGAAAACGTAAGAAATTGTGCGAGAACATAAGAAAACGTGCGAGAACATCTAAAAAGAACGAAAACTTGCGAAAACAGACGAAAACACGCGAAAGCGTACGAAAACGTGTGAAAGCGAACGAAACGTATGAAAACGTACAAAAACGTATAAGAACGTAAAAAACGTACAAAAACGTAAAAAACGTAAAAAGTCGTAAAAACTTAAAAAAACATACAAAAGTTAATTAATTACAATTTGGGCAAGATTTGCCAACTCTACAAATAATGAAGGAGTGATTAGTGTGAGTTTTAGTAAATTTACACTTTTGGTCTCTCTATTTTTATTTTATTTTAAACTTGTCTTTTTAATCTAATGAAATGGATGATTTAGATTTGTCCCTTAGTATGTAAGGAGAAACTAGTTAGCAAAATAACTCACCTCACATCTATATATCTTAAACTTCGTATGTATAATCATCGATCAATATACATATTCGACAAGCTAAATTGTATATAACAATTATTATTTCATGTACATACCTTTTTATTATATGTATGAAAACGACTAAATACAGCGTGTTCAATTGGTTTACAAGTATTTCAAAAAAAAAATGGTTTACAAGGTTTTCAATAATATACTTCCCATAATACTCTCTTGGTTTTAAAATTTATTGTCATTCGACAACTAATACATAGTTTAAAAAAGATATAATTACTAATATTTTTTTATTTTATAAAATGACTATTTTATCTTTAACTAATTAATTAATGTCTTATTTAAAATTTGTAATATTATTTTTCATCAAAAGTATTATAATAAATTTGATAAAACTTTCCTATCTATTTATAGTATTGAACAATTAAATAATATAAATAAACAACAAGGTTTTAAGTCAAACATAATCATATAGAATAACATGCAAATGTATTTTATTTTGAGTTGGATAAATAGCTCACTAAAATAATGATACATAAACGTTATCTATATAACATACATTTTTGTAAACTTATTATCTTAAAAATAACAGTAGCTAGTTAAATATTAAATATACATTATATACTAACACCGTCACATAACTACAAAATTAATCAACATGGATAAATAGTTTAACAAACACAAGAAACGTAATTTTCAACTGGCACCGACTTCATTAAAATACTTGACCATCTTCGTAAACTATTTTTAATGATGTCATTTTATTTTGACCTAAGCATATGCTTACTTATGGTAAGTTAACCACTGCCTTTCTTTTCATTACGTAAATATTAAAAAGGTTGATTCGTAGCTTAGGTATTCTAAATTAGGAAAGACATGAGAAGACTGTGAAGTACATTAAATGGAGGACCCCATTCTAGTCAGAGTAGTGACTAATTGGAAGCTAACGGCGGGCTGCCGTGGTTCTCAACCCCTTGACTTTCCGGTGGCATTGTCAATAATGGCTAACACCCATGCTTGCTGACATATATGGAGTAGATTTTGTTTATAGATTCAGAGCATTAATTTAGTGACAAAAATTGTTCTAATTTGTTAGGTTTGTCTAAGGGTGACCATAAGAGATTGTTCTAGATTAATCATAAAGGAAAACTATTAGATTAAAGACACTTATTAGACAACTCTTTTTTTTGAGACGATTTGCACACTTTACTTTTTGATTGGTACACTCAAAATATATGTGTGTTGCCATTTATACCATTTGTATTTGTGTCTTGATTTACACACTCCACTAAGTAATTTAGGGGTATAAATGGCAACACATACACATTTTGAGTGTGCCAATCAATAAGTGGAGTGTGCAAATCGCCTCTCTTTTTTTTGGGTAAAAGGGATTACCCCGATAAAATTAGACAACCCCTTTTTACGTATGTTATACCAAAAACTCACAAGTTTGGCTTTTATTCACTTATAGCATCCGAAGACATGACCTTCGGATAATAATGAATGGATCAAATGAGAAGAATCATTTGAATGAAAAAGTTAGAAAATTTTGTAGCTACATATTTCAAATAAGGATGAAAAACAACGGGAATAACAATTATTTTATAGATGCATCAAAATATATGTTCGTAGACCTAATTTTGCATGTGTAGTACCAGTGGATACCTAGCGCAACCTAATTGGTGATTCTCCCCAAGAAGAAGCATCAACCAAGAAGAAGGTGATTTTGTGCAAGCTTTGAAGGGCTTGGAGCTTACGTAATTGCAGGAACACGTAAATAATCTTAAACACCCTTTATACGTATTATATTAGGTTATATCTCTATTTAGGATATTTGTTGTTAGGAGTTTGGTTTGCATGGCATTTTCTTGTTTATTTTTTTGATGTACGTCTTTTATAAGCAATGCATGTGACCACTAATACCTTACACATTCATGAATTATTCCAAAGCTGATCGCACAAGATTTGAAACCTAGGCTGATCTCCAAGACATTAGAACTTGTGGGACGAGATCTCAAAGTCATTTGTTCTGACCTTCACACTTATGAAGCTAATCGAAGATCAAACTTGAGACTTTGCTTAACTCTCATGTGGATTAGCGATGGTCATACATTTCTTCTAAGATTGAAAACACCAACACCCTCCTCTTTAAGCTCATTAAAAGGCAAGCATAAAGAAGTCTACAACCTTTCCCTCCGAGCACATAATGGCACCAGCAATACCGTAAAGTCTTCACACCAAAGTTGATATCACTTTAGACACTCTAAAAACGTTAGTGGTAAATTTGCAAGAATCTTCAATCATACCAGCAGACAGCAACAACTCCTCCCAGTGTTTCTGCTGAGGGAGGGAAAGGGTTGAAGTATCCACCATAAGTTAGGGAAAAGACTTCACCTTTTACGGATGCTTCCCCTGACACCGTCATACCTCCTGCAACAATTAAGGGGAACAATCAATTGGCTTTGATCTCTGTACAACAACCAGAACCAGCACCTACAAAGATTAGGGCTGATGTAATTTATCTTTGTATTCTTTAATTAAACTTCACATTTTGTTTACTAGTGATGACGTACCATCCTATCCGGTTCGAAGGCCTCCCCTTCGAAGCTCGAATGGGATCTTCTCCCAATTACAACCAATAACCTTCGAATAGTTTCGAGTGGCGTAAAACCATCTTCGGGATGGTTACCAGTATGGGAATCCGCCACACGAAGCCCTACAACCTTCGCGGTGGGCCTTCGACAAAACTAGAGCAAAGGTCAAACAGTCAAACCCACGTTCTTCATCTCCATCAAGGTCTTTCCGCCAAAATAGATATCGTAGTACACAACCCCAAGAATCACCCTTTAAATCGTGAGACACCCCCACGATCACCGGTCTTTGTGCTAAGCCTCATCCCATCTCATTTCTACACCTATAAATAGATGGTAAGGGCTCCAGGTATGGCTAGAACTCTTCACACACTTACTTACGTTATCATACTTTACCAAATACAAAGCACATACTTACTCTCACGCCGGAGGTGATTCGCAGGGACACCCCCTACGCTTCACTTAACGTAGTGTTTTCATTTGTGTTGACATAGGTTATTCAAGGCTTGGCAACTTAACGATCACTCAAAGAACTCTTCGATCTCATCGAAGTCTGGTCGTGCCCATATTTGCACAATCAGTGGCGCCATCCTTGGGACCGCAATAATTAGTCCAGTTCAAACCAAACCTAGTAACTGTCAAAAAAACCCACCTTCTTTTCTGGCATGACAAGCGGGAGAGAAATTACACCACCACCGAGTTTCTCGGCAATATCCATAACTACCACCATGTTTGCCGCCACCACTCCTAAAAATACGCTCATGGCTTATCATGCTTCCACCTCAGCTAATCCTAATCCCGTGATTAGCCCGGCTTTCGTCGAAGCTAATTATGAAGCCCTTGAGTCTCTCTTAAGGGACCAGCGTAGGCAGATGCGTAATAATAACCTCCGAACCAAGCCCTTGAGTCTCTCTTAAGAGTACTTCAGCGAAGATTATGATGAAGAGCAAGAGATGAAACCAAGACCTGAGCCTACCAGAGTTGCCACTCCACCTCTTCGAATAGCATCTCCCAAGATCCATAGACGGGGGAAAGAATAGTGGGGTTCGAAGGAACTTAGATTATAGGGGAAAGTAGGGTCGAAAGGAATACTAAAGGGGGAAGGCCTTTAGAAGAAGCACCCAAAGGAAATGCAGGTCAAAGTGTGAATCTCCTTCCACTTTTAGCAGCCCATTTGAGGAGAAGCAAGAATGGGCAACCTTTGCAATCTTCTTTGACTTCCGCTTACGGAGGTCAGGCACTTCCAAACAACATAGGAGGGAATCTCCATTCTAACGGTACGTTCCTTTCACACCATGCTCAACCTTTCATACCTGCTAGCTTGAGTATACCTAACGGGTCCATGCCTATTCACGTTCACCCTTATCAACAACCTACGAGTTTTGTTAATGGCCAGCATTTAAGCTTCCCCACGTAAACTCCACCGGGAAACCTCCTTATAGGGGGAATTCCTGCTCATCTCCCACAGGAGGGGCACACACCATAGACCTTCACAAATAGTAATATGCCTTCCCGGAATGGTTTCACGTACCCCGCAAATATGCCTACAAACAGTTATCCTTTTTATACACATCCTATGTACACATTCCCAAATGTGCCTGTGTATACCAACACAAACTTGACATGCGCTGTCTTGAACCCTGTGAGTTCGGTAACACCTTTGTACGCTGGATAGATGATTATCCTCTCCCATACGGACTGAAAATGTCTTCCCATATCGGTTCTTATGATGGGAAAGGAGACCCAGATAACTTCCTATACCTTTTTGATGGAGCTATACGAATGCAAAATTGGTTAATGCCGGTAGCCTGCCATATGTTCACATATACCCTCAAAGACTCTGCCAGAATATGATAGAATAGTCAGAAAGCAGGTAGTATCCTCGATTACGAAGATCTTAAGGCAAAATTCCGATCGCATTTTAGCCAACAAAAGAAGTTTACGAAGACGCATCTAGCTGTCCACGACATCAAACAAAGAGAAGGCGAAAGCACTCGAGCCTTCATCACCAGATATACAGATGATACCTTGCAGATCCTGGGTTTACATGAATAATAACGAATCTTAAGTTTTGTTCATGGCTTGAGAACAAGGAGTTTGGTCGAGCATCTCTCCACGGACCTTCCATTCACTTACAAAGGTCTAATGGAGAAGACTTACACATGGGTTGAAGCAAGAGAGGTAACCACTAATGGTGCCTCAAGCGATTAAAGAGACAGTTTTGAAAGGTCAAAGAAAAGTTCCTGGGATAATAACAGAGGACAGAAAAACAAAGACAGATTCTCCCCCTACCGGGGATCTAATCATGGTTTGCTTCCCAGTCTGTCAAAAAGTACGAAGGAAATTCTCGCTACAGAGAAGGTTGCAAGAAGCTTTGAGCCACCTCCAAAGATGTTCAAAAGTAAGCGATCGCGAGATATGTCTAAGTACTATCACTTCCATAAAGATTACGGACATGATACCAATGATTGTAGACACTTCAGAACTCAGATTCAAGAGGCTGTAAACTCAGGACAACTTTCGCACCTCGTGAAAGGAATAAAAAAGGAAAGAACAAAGTCATTCGACACCCCACAAGGAGAAAGTAAAAAGGATAAAGGCACCACACTCGCTGAAGTACCCCTACTTATGGTAAGTCAAGAAGCCCATATCACAAAAAGCCTCGCATAAAAGAATACAGACTACGGAGGAAAGGAAATTATATTTCCTCTAGTAGCAAAGGTGAATAACGCACCAGTCATTATAGAGGCCAAGATATTTGGAAGAAATGTGGAGCGAGTATACATGGATAGCGGAAGCTCATGTGAGATTATCTACGAGTATTGCTTTGAGAAACTGAATCCTACCATCAAAGCCACTAAAGTGGACCTAAAGACCCCTCTAGTAGGGTTCTCAAGAGAATGCTCTTGGTCCATTGGTGAAGTTCCGTTAGAGATCACAATAGGAGACGCCCCTCTCTCAAGGATAGAAACTCTTAACTTCGTTATTGTAAGGTCCGAATCCTCACACAATATGCTTTTAGGAACAACAGCGATGCAAAGGGTGGGAATCGTAGTCTCAACGATTCACGGAGCCATTAAATTTCATACCAAAAAAGGAATCAGAACTGTACTTTCGGCAGACGAAACTGATGAAGGAATGAAGAGGACCAGAAAGATACTTGCCACAAACGAAGAAAGGGTCCTCAGTTGCGTCAACGCTGAGGAAAATTTTTATCGTAAATGACAAGTATCCTGACCAAACGGTGACCATCGGAAACCTGAACATTTCAAAAAAGAGTTGCAAAACCTCTTAAAGTCAAACGAAGACATCTTCGTATAGACACACACTGATATGACAGGGACTCCAAGAACCATAATGGTTGAAGGAAAACCTTTCAACATGGAACATATGTTGAATGAGTACAGCCATGTTAAGCCAATAAAGCAGAACAAGAGAGGTCTAGGTCCAGATCACAACATGGCAGCCTGTAAAGAAACAAAAGAACTTACGAAAGCAGGGATACTACAAAAGGTCATGCACCAAACATGGGTAGCCAACCCTATTATGGTAAAAAAGAGTGATAGAGGATGGAGAATGTGAGTGGATTTTAGAGACATAAACAAGGCATGTCTAAAAGATTGATATCCACTACAAGAGCGATTGGAAAATAGAATCCCTCTCAGGGTTCCGTTTAAAGTGCTTATCAAATCCAAATAGCAAAAGAAGACGAAGACAAAACAGCCTTCTATGCAGGAGAAGGAGTCTTTTGCTACAAGAAGATGTCGTTTGGTCTCAAAAATGCATGGGCAACATACCAAAGGTTAGTAGACAAGGTATTCAGTCACCAAATTAGAAGAAACCTTAAGGCTTACGTAGACGACATGGTCATCAAAAGTACTTCTGAAAAAGAAATGTTGAAAGATATACAAGAAACCTTCGAAAGGTTTCGATAGATCAAATGAAGCTAAACCCAAAGAAATGCTTATTCGGTGTTGAAGAAGGCCCCTTTTTAGGACACCTCATCACTATGCAGGGCATAAAAGCCAATCCTTCGAAGGTTAAAGCAGTCACTGACCTCGACCAAGCAAAGACACTAAAAGACATACAAAGTCTCAACGGGAAGCTAGCAGCCCTTAGCCGGTTTTTATTGAAAGGTGCGAAAATATCCCTGGCTTTCTTCAAAGTACTCAAAGGGTGCAAAGATAAAAAGAACATACAGTGGACAACCGAATCTAAAAAATCACTAGAGAAAATGAAGAAACTCGTTTAAGCCTTACCAACACTCACTGCACCAAGGGTGGGAGAAACTTTAATGATGCACCTCGCCGCCTCAAAAGAAAGTATAAGTGATGTACTTGCCGCAAAGAGGAATGAAGGATGAACCCCCATTTATTTCGTAAGCAGGGTCCTACAAGGAGCAGAACTCAACTATCCTGCCTTGGAGAAGCTTGTACTGGCCTTGGTTTACGCAGCAAGAAGACACCGAAGATACTTTCAGGCCCACATGATAAAAGTTCTCACAAACACACCTATTAAGCAAATGCTCACAGGGCCCGAAAAAATAGGAAGAGTAGCTAAATAGGAAATTGAATTAGGGGAGTATGATATCGTGTTACTGAGAAGGAATGAAAAAGAAACATTGGTCAAGATACCCTTCGAGGACAACGAGAAGAAAGAAAAACCAAAGGAAGTGCCAGATTTAAACAGTAACTGGAGACTCTACACCGACGGAGCCTCCAACTCAGACGGATCAGGAGCAGGGATAATGTTGATAGATCCTGAAGGTAAAGAGTATACTTATGCTTTACGCTTCGAGTTTAAAACAACGAACAATGAAGCAAAATACGAAGCATTGCTAGCAGGTCTACGAATAGCCTAGGAAATGGAAATTACAAGAGTGGCAATATTCCTGGACTCCCAACTTTTGGTAAACCAGATAAAAGGCACCTTCACAACAAAACAGACATCAATCAAAGACTCTTTGCAAAAGGTTAAAACTGCGCTAAGGGGCTTCGAAGAGTACACAGTTAAGCATACGCAGGAACCAGGACAATAAAGCAGACGTACTAAGCAAGCTGGCATCAATGACCTTCGAACATCTCACAAAGGAAGTGCTAGTCGAAGTTTTGACCAAAAGGTCAATAGAGGAAAAAGAAGTTTTGAAGGTAGATATACAGGAGAGGAAAAGCTGGATGGACACTATCCATGAATACATGTTAAGCGGATTATTGGCAGAAGACACAAAGAAAGCTAGGAATATCATAATCCAGGCGCCACAATACAAGCTAATCCGAGGAAACCTGTACAAAAGATCTTTCTTCACGCCATGGCTCCGTTGTGTGGCCTCACCACAAACTGACAAGATCATAAAAGAAATACATGAAGGGTCGTGCGGATTTAATGCGAAACCAGGCTTACTAGTTGTCAGAATCACAAAAAAGGTTATTTTTGGCCATCGATGCGCAGGGAAGTTTAAAAAACAATTCAAGACTATGAAAAATACAAGGAACAATCCGCAATAAGGAAATCTAGAATAAGTGAGGCCATAGCAGCAGGGAGCACGTGGCCTTTTAGCCATTAGGGAAATCATATCCTAGGACCGCTACCAATGGCCCCTGGAGGTTAACAATTTCTAGCAATCACAGTCGAACATTCTACAGAGTGGGTATAAGCCAAACCCCTAACCACCATAAATGGAAGGCAAGTAGAAAATTTCGTATGGGAATATATGGTATGCAGATTCGGAGTACCCCGTATAATCAGCTCAAAAGAAGGGAAACATTTCAAAGAAGGGATGTTCGCAGACCTTTGTAAAGGATTGAAAGTAACACAATCCTTTTCTCCTGTCACAGAACACATGGAAATAATGCACCACATAGAGAGGCAGCTAACTCGAAGCCAACAGGGATGAGTGGATAATCTAGCTAAAACATTATGGATACACAGAACCCTCCCAAGGAATAGCTAGAAAGAAACACCATTTAGCCTAACCTATGGTTCAAAAGCCGTGATCCCCATAATCGAAACTAAAGATAATAAGGGAAGAGTGCAGAAAGTAACCAAGGGAAAAGAAAGCAAAGAAGTGGCTTTGATCGAAAAGGAATACTACCGAAACAAGTTGCAAAAATACCACAGTGCAAGGAGCAGTCATCCCATGTACATCGTGGGAAGTTTTGTTTTACTTAAATGAAACGCAAATGAATGGCAAGGCCCATATATAATAAACGAAGTCCATAAAGAGGAACTCTACACAATTGTTGACACAACCGATCACTCGTTGGTTCAAACAATGAAAGGAACAACCCTTCGCAATTTTTACATGTAAAACTTACATTCTTTTTCGCAAAGTTTTTCTTTCTTATTTCCCTTTCAAGTCTTTCATTTTGATTATCGAAAATGGTGTAGCAAACTAAGTGTTCATAGTTGTGATGATGTAAATCTTTCTACACTATCAAAGAAGAAGGTTGATTTTAAAGTACTTGTGTCATAAGGCCACACTTGAGCCTAATATTAAGTTCAACGTTCGAAAGGATGTCGTAGGGCCACACATGAGCCCTACAAAACTAAGACATCCATAAAATTCATGTTAACTTTCCTCATTGCTTCTTTTAGCCTTGAGGACATAATGAAGCAGATCAAAACCCTTCATCTGACAACTAACAATTAGTCAAAAAAAACATTTTAAGTCCACACATGAACCTTCGCTGATAAAGCGCATAAAGGAGTCAAACCTAAGTCCTCCTAAAACCTCAAACATGAGGAAAACGAATCAGGTTCCTAGGGGAAACCTTCTTTTGAAAGTGGCACAATACATTTGTCCACAACTTAAGGCCACACATAAGCCTTCGCTAATAAAACACATAAAGGAGTCAGACTTAAGTCCTCCTAAAACCTCAAACATGAGGAAAATGAATCAGGTTCCTAAGGGAAACCATCTTTTGAAAGTGGCACAATACATTTGTCCACAACTTAAGGCCACACATAAGCCTTCACTGATAAACCTCATAAAGGAGTCAGACCTAAGTCTTCCTAAAACCTCAAACATGAGGAAAACAAATCAGGTTCTTAAGGGATGCCTACCTTCGAAAAGAGCACAAAACATTTAAGCCTTTTGCTTTACAAAGCAAAACGATTCAACAATAAATGATATGAGGATCAGACATAGGCCCCCAAAGGAATAACAACACAACATACGACAAAAGGTAGGATTGCATCCCTACATTCAACCCTCAAAAAGGGGTAACCATTCAAAAACAACCAAAAAGGTTGAAACATATTGTTTAAATAATGGCCAACATGAACCATTACAAAGATAAATTTTCTTAAAGGCCAAAGCCTGGATCAAAGTAAATACGTTCAAAGGGTACACACCATCCTTGGGGCCAAATTAACACCAACATGGTAACCTTTATTCAAACAGAGATGGAGAGGGCTTAATAAGATTAGCAGGAGGAGACATTAGATTTAAAGATAGAGCAGAGGACGAAGTAGCCTTCTGGGAAGAAGGCACAAGCATTTGGGTCCTTGAAGGAGCAGGCTTCTGTAACGTAGGAGGCTTCTTCGACAATAGAGCTTCAATCGGAGCTGCGGCATCTGCTACAAACTCGTCCAGCCAAGGGAACGTAGAACTGGCAAAATCATTGCTAGCCTGAGTATGCTCCTACTTGTACGAAGAATGATATCCTTTAGCCTTTGATAAGTTAAAAGGCTCCTTCATGGCAGCAACCTGCTCATACGCTCTGCAACGTCCATAAGTAATGGTGGAAGACACCAACGTACCAATAAGCCTGCTTAGCTCGTCACTATGCACCAACTCCATGGCAGCATAAGGTACGACCTTTGACACTATATCCCTCCTATCTTGCTTGAGCTCCTCAACCTCTCTACGAAGAGACGCCTCAACGGCCTGCAGTTTAGCCTTCTCCGCCTCCAAGGAATTAACCTTCGACTCAAGGGTCGAAAGGGTCACTTGGTAGCCTGTCCATTTTTGGCTCTTTAGTATCATCCTATCAAGGTTACCTTTGTACTCTTTAACATCAGCAATTAGCAAAGAAATCTTCTCTCAGAGAGCTAGTACAGCAGGATTCTGATCAAACTCTGCCATAGCAGCTTCACATTTGACTCGAAGCTCTTCACATTCCTCCTTATGAGATCTTTCCCTAGCATTGATAACATCAGCTTCACCACTCATCGTCTTAATAACTTGCAAAAACTCACGGGCCCTCTTGTTAACTGCATTATCCACCACAGCCTATCGCGCATAACAAAGGTCATGAAGATCAAGTAGTTCCAATTCTATTTGATTATCCAAATGACCTTTCCAAGCTGGTAGAGTGATAGTGGTGATCTTCAGGTGACAAGCATTAGCATCTTTAAGCTCAAAACAGTCAGGGAGGCCTAAAGAACATATAAAGATGACAAAGCATGAATAAGCAAATTGTTAGGAATTAAGGGCTTCTACAAAGTTTATACTGCTGGTTCAACTTAGTACTGCCAAGCTTAAATAGTTTGTACCACTCAGATTATAACTACCAGTACTAACTGGTTAGTACTGCTAGAGTAAAAGTTAGTACTGCAAGTACTAACTTAATCATGCTGAAGAGAAGTTAACACTGTTGCATGAAGATTAGGATTGATGAAGAGTTAAACGCATTTTGTGATATGTATGGACTTATTCTGTGTATATCTTATATAGTTAGAAGATATGTTAATATCTTGTAAAAGTTTAAAAAATTTGTAGTTATCTTGTAAAGGACTCCTTGGTGTATAAAAGGAGATCCTAGGTTATGGTTTTAGGATTATCACATCACATCATATCAGTCTTTCATAGTATTCATAGCTTCAAGGTTGTAAACCTTAACACTGTCAAAGAGTGTTCGTATCAATATATTAAAGCTTATTGTTTTGGTTGTATTTATGTGTCTCAAACATACTTTTTCTTTATTCTTCTTAGTGGTATAAA
>BQNB010131673.1:0-12359 GCA_026074375.1 Tanacetum coccineum | reverse complement strand
TTTTGGTTTGAGTTCGAGTCACATTGATAGAGTCAAACATGTTCTGGTATGCAGTCTTAAGATGAGCATTTTCTTTTGCATAATTCCTAATCTGAAACTCTAATTCCACGTTCTCATTCTCAAGTTTCTGAGACAATGGTTCAAAGGTATCCAATACACTTGGAGTATCCTTACATTTTCCCTTGAGATCTCCCAACCGAGCTTGCAACCGTTTGATCTTTTGTTGCATGTTATTATAAGCTTTATCGTATGAAATTTTGTCATATTTGCATTCTTCACATTTGTTATACCAATCATTCCAAAGTTTAGCATATTCATTCTCCTTTTTAATGATACGATTTTCAAAACGTTCTTTCGTACGATCAAGCTCAATTTGGAAATTTAATGTATCTACAACAGAATTACTATGCATAATAGACATAATATCCTGACTGAAAATTGCTCTCAAGAGACGCTCAATTTCCCATTCCAATGCCTTGTGCTTAGCAAGAGATTCATCAGCTTATTTTTTAAGAGATTTGAAGTCTCGAACAAATTTAGCTGCTTCTTTCAAACATTGTATTTCAAAGTTTTGCACTCTAGCGTCAACTTGATTAACGATAGGGAAAATTTCATCTTTTACAATTTTGTGAATCTCTTGGTGAACAGAAGATGACTAATTGTGTATATCTAAAGTCAATTTTTGTTTGACAACACGTTGAAGAGTCACAATGGTGCTTTTTACCTCATTTAGAAATTTTTGTTCAACACTTGGTGTAGTATCATCCGAAAACTCTTCATTTAGTATTGAACTTGATTAAGAAACATTGGCCATTTTAGAAGTATTTGAAAAATATAAATCTTTACGTGACTTGGCCATTTGAGAAATAAAACCCCCCGAAAGATGATTAATCTTTGCATAATTTGCCGGTTTTATTTCTTTGTTCAATTGTTTTATTTTTAAGTGACTCTCTTGAGCAAGTTCCAGTGTCTCCTCTGAATCATACACAGCAGGAGGATCATGCTTTTCTAATAGAAGTTTGCCATTACACAAACTCTGTTGTTTCCATTGAGCTTGCTTGAGATAAAAAGGATTTTGATAACCCAAAGCCATTTTCTGTTCTGTGTGGTAAAACGTGTCTGGCTTAGGTGAAAGCATGTGCATCGTTTGAATCGATTGACCCATTTTAACCAAAATATTATCTAATTCCTTTATCTTATTCTCAAGTTAAATTTTTTATCAAGAAGCTCGTCTTCGCGTATTTTGAAATCATACTTCAACCTTTTCTTTTCCTCTTGAAGAGAAAAAACAGTTGACTTTCTTTTGATAGTTGGTTATTTAAATTTGAAATTTCCTCATTCAAAGCCGTTATTAGTTTACCAGAACTTAAGTGAAGGACATTTATCTTTTTAGTAGGACATTGCTCTTGATAAACAGACTTTTGATAACACCTTTCAAGTTTGTCATATTTTTCTTGACTAATTTCAAAACAATTTTCTTGATTTTTATACCTAGCAAGCTCAGTGGTCAAATCAGCATTAGTTTCTCTCAACTTGCGATTGATCGTGTTGACTTTCTCAACTTTAATTGCTAAATTATTATATAATGATTCAAAATAAGCATATGTTTCCTCAACAGTTAAAGGATGTTGTTCTACTGTTCCTCCTCTTGTTCTACACCAGAAACCCCAGAACTGATATTACTATCATTCTGTTATACTTGGTGTGGTTCAAGAATAGGTTCGAGTAGCTAAGTATACTGCTCCTCTTGAGTAAACATGTCAAATATCTCATTATTATAGCAATTTTCATAATCGTGTACCTCAACTGATCCGTCTGAGTCATAAACGGGAGCTTTGTCAGTCTGAGTACCCGATGTCGATGCTTGCTGCAAATTACCCATCAAGATGCAGTTTGCATTGACTTCCTCAATCTCATCAAGATCCTTTGCAGCAGCCATCAAATCAAACTCTTCAGCTTGTAGTTGGATTCCTGCTTCTTCCTTTTGAGCAATCAGCAACTGAGTCTGAAGATAAGCAGCATCCCTTCTCCTTGGCCTGACTGTGCAGTTCCTAGCAAGAAGACCCAATCCTCTGCAGTTGTAACACCTTATCTGATTATCATTATTCCTATTTGCATTACCCTCAACTCGTGCTGCTACAACATTACCATTCCCATTCTGATTAGCAATTCCTAGAATAACAATGACCCCATTCTGATTTCTAAGATTCTGAACACCCGGATTCTGAACTGCATTCTAAACAACCTGATTCCCAAAATTCTACCCAGCATACTGTCTAAACTGATTCCCCCATTTCATCCAACCATCTGCATCTAATAATCTTGACCCAAATTCATACCCGACTGAGCAATCTGCCTATTATGAGGGTTTGATGAAATTCTCTGGTTGTTGTTAGTTAGTGTTGAGTAGTTTAGTTTGAATGCCTTAGCCATTAGAACAAGTGCTGTAGGTTCCCTAATTCACACAAACATGATTTATTTTTGAATGGCCTTAAGCCATTTAGAGCGAGTGCCGAAATGTCAAATGATGCGGTTGTGGGATCTTTGATGTCTTCTGGATTTGGCAGTGGTTTTTTTGCATGTATTCTGGGTTGAGAATGATGGTTTTGGGTTGTAGTTGTGTGTTGATGGGATGTGGTTGTTTCAAGTAGGTACTATGTGAGGATGATTCTTGGTGAAACACTGGGATAGATGAAAGGATTGTTGAATTTCCATGAGGTGGCTAGCGGATTATGTGTTTTTTGCGAGTTTTTCAGCTCTTTGATCATCAACCTCCTTTTGATTAGAACTTCAAGAAATCAAACAACTGATGTAATCTTTCGTATGCGAAGTCCTTCTGATTGATGAACCATATAACATGCCGACTCCATTTCTGTTTGTAGTTTTGTTTAAGAACTTGAGATTACACAATCTTGTTCAGTGAAAAGTGTTTGTTTCTCTGTAAAATCATTCCTCAATTTTGAGAACGGTTGATAGTAAGACTCAATCGATTCCCCATCAGTTTAAAGTAAACCTTTCCCATTCATTAAACAACTTAGCCTTCTTTCATGAATTCCAATACCGAAACCATTCACATTTGTTGCACACAGTAACCAGAATTTCCTGATCATTGTCACAACTATCAAAGCGCATATGATGTCCTCAGGAAGACCCGAGAAAATGTCCTGAATAGCTTGATCATCTCTTCCATCGATTATTTTCTGCACTGTGATTTTCATCATCGGTTTGTTCAATGAAACGGATGCAGGAACATTTACTTCACGATCTGTATCACCTTGGTTTTTCAGGGATTCCAAATCGTCTACATAAGTACCATTCATAATGGAGTTTTGTAGATTAACTTATCCAATTGGTCTACTCTTAGCAATACCGAAAAGACGTGATGACATGGAACATAGTTACTCTTTGTTAAGCAAAGGAGGCGTTTTCAGAACCTGCTGCATATATGTCTTGTTGATTGACATTGCAAAAGTGATGTGAAATGATAAACAAGACTTTAATTGGGTAAATTGATTGTATGATTGTTGTGGATTTGAATCAAATATCGTTCACAGGGATTTTACTCGTCTAGTGATCAAAACCGATATGAATTAACGGGATTATTACAAGATCACTAGATACACGTGAATGATTTGACTACGAATCAGCGGCGAAAAATTCCAAAATACTGAAAAGTGTCAATAATCATAGAAAATGATGTTTTGGGCTTCGAAAAATCCTTAACAAAACCATGCCCAGGGTGGTTACAAACAAATTAAGCGTGATCCGTCACGTTTTACACTTCGATTTGAGAGGTCACGGGCCTTAACGACTTACGGATCAACAGTTATAGGCTGTTTACTGAAACCCTTTTCTTCACAACAATTTTTTTTTTTTTCGTTCATTCCGTAAAAAAAATTTTCGAACTATCGTTCTAATCAACGCTATTCGAACTTCGCCTCATGGGTTCGGCGAAGGAGTTCTTTTCGCTCGATCGATCGACTGCAGTTCGAACCATCGCGGTCGTTCGAAGTCGACGCTAGTTTCGAAACCGTCCTCGTTAATTATCGATCGACGCTAGTTCGATCGACGCTAGTTCGGTTCTTCACTCGTTCGATCGACGCTTGTTCGATCGAGGCTAGTTCGATTGTTGCTAGTTCGAATAAGAAATTTCACTCGTTCGATGGTGCTAGTTCGATTGTTGCTAGTTCGAATGAAAAGAAATTTCACTCGTTCGATGGTGCTAGTTCGATTGACCTAGTTCGAACCAAACACCCCACTCGTTCGATCTTCGCTAAAATGATGCTCGATTCTTTGCTTCTTTCCGACCTTGCGATTTGCACAAACAACCTCAACGAATTACAAGCACTAAACCACAAGCATTAAACCACAAGGTTCTTGTACAAAAAAATTATAATGAACGATATAATGGGAAAAAAAATTCGAATAGAAAAAAAACAACAAAAAATAAGCCGAAACAATAAAAACTAAAAAGTTACCACAAACAAATCACTTAACCCAACCTTGGCTCTTGATACCACTTGTTAGGATATCATTTCATCACCAAAACACAAAAATAAGAAAAATAGATTTTAGAGAGAGAAAGTAAAAACAAAGAAAAATGGTTATTACTGTTCATCACAAAGAAAAATGAAGAAGATCAACACCCTCTTCACCACTTGGAGAGGGCTTTAAATAGTTCCAAGAGTGGACTATTCTAGTGGGCTTTGTGTTGGGCCGGTTCATAATACAAATGGGCTTGAGCCCGACAACTAGGCCCAACTAGCTTAAGTAAAATTCCCGAAAACTACGTTTTCCTATACAAGGCTCGGGATTGTTTAATGACCATCACTTTACTAAATATCACGGCTAACAGTTGTCTTCATTCTTCGAAAGGGTCTATCATTATCAATGGTAGTCCAACCGACGAGTTTCAATTTGGTAGAGGTCTTAAACAAGGTGATCCGTTATCTCCTTTTTTATTCTTATTAATCATGGAAAGTCTCCATATTTCATTTCAAAATGAGTGGTTGATGCGGGTATGTTCCATGGTATCATGTTTGGTTGGTTTGGTAAATCTTTCGCACATGTTCTAATGCGGATGATCGCGGTTTTTGTAGGTGAATGGAGCGAAAAGTAATTAACATTCTCTTATCCAAGTTCTATATTTTTTCATAAGGTTTCAGGTTTAAAATCAATATGTGCAAAAGCAAAATCAAGTGGCATTGTAAGTTTAACTGTGTACAGGTTCCTCTCGAGCGAGGCGACCAATTCGTATGTCCCTTTGTATTCCTTAAAGTTCCTTTTTTTATATCTTGGTCTTATGTTGGAGGGAACAAGAATAAAATTCCCAATCTGGAAAGGACATTATAGATAGAATTAAGAAGACGTCTATCAAGTTTGGAAGATGAAAATTTATCGATTGGAGGCGCTCATGTTAACAAATCGGTACTATTGGCTCGAGCCTCTTTTTTCACAATGTCAATGTTTAAAATAAAGTTCCGTGCAGGTGTCCGATTCAAAATTCTGTGAATCTCTTCAAAGTAAAATCTCCAATGGTCATGAGAGTTTTCGGGTAAAAAGCTATCGTTGGTTCATTGGAAAGAAGGCTCTTGCTCCTAAAGAAAACGGTGGTCTAGGTATTTTAGTCTTTATGCTTTTAATAGATGATTTGAATTTAAATGGTTTGGTAGATTTTAGCCCATTAGCCTACGCTTTGGTCTCGTGTTATCAATGCTATACACTTAGCCAATGGGAAGATATTGATGAGATTTCCGGGTAAAGTAGCTAATTCATGTTGGATAAATATTATAAAAGAGGATAGTGGAGGCTTGAGGAAAAGGGTATTAATCCTGGCTTTTGTTCCATGAAAGAATAAATTGGAAATGGCTTATTCGACTTTATTCTGGAATGACTGTGGTGTGATGGGGCAAGCTTAAGAATAGATTCCCTAGAGCGTATCTCTCGAAAGACAGTAAACCAAATACAGTAGTCAAACTTGCACATCCAGTTATTTACCAATCGTTTCGTAGACATCCTATAGGAGGGCTGGAACACAATCAAGTTGAAGAGTTAGCGAAAGTGATTAACCCTGTGTGCTTACTCAGTCTCCTGAATCATGGGTCCTTAGTACATCTTAACATTCTGGTGGTTTATACCGGTGGCTTCGTCCAAGAAACATTATAGATTCGCGATTATTTTCTAAAGGTGATCTAAAGACTAGGTGATTCGATAGTTCCCAACCAAGAGAACACCCTCGCTTGGAAGGTAATGACGAACTCCTTACCTACTAGATTAAACATTTCCAGACGTGGTATAGAAATAGAGTCGACTTATCCTTGAGTATGAATTGTGATGTCGGAATTGACAAACCAATGATCAAGTTTATGTTCCTTTCGCATGAAACACGGCAAAGAAGATTCCAAAATAAATAAATCGGTGGTGGGAAAAACGTGCTTTATTAAGGATATTAACTCTTACGGAGAATGGAGGTCTTAGGATCGATAAGTGTAAAAATGCCCGAAGAAGAAAATAAATGCATGTATCCAATGTATTATTTTGTGATGTGGAGGCTTCTATGGAATTTTCCTAAATTAGAGAGATGTGCGAAGGCCAACCCCAATCCAAGGATAGCGTTTTTTGATGAGATTATTTGTAGTTCTTATTACTGGTGTCGGTATAGATGCAATACTTTGTTTAGCTGGGACGATTGGTATAAAAACCCGTCTCTTATTTCTTTGTAATTTCTAGCTCCTTGCTAGTTTTTCTTAATAAAAGTCGTCGTTCAAAAAAAAAAGCTACAAATTTTGGACTGCACCATAACTCGAATGGAAGCTTGAGGCTATTATTTTTGTCGAAATACAAATATGCCACCAACAAATAGATACAACAACACCAACACCAACGAATAGATGTCTTTTTTAATAGAGTAATCGTATGTTCACGAAATCTTTACAAAAAAGTTTTTACACAATGATGTGACAACATCATTTGTCTAATCAGCACAATTGTGAAAAAGCAAAGATCTTATTTGATTGTGCCACATCATTGTGTGGAAACTTATTTGTAAAAAATTGTGAACATATCATTTTTCTTTTTAATATTTACTCTGCAAAAAATAACATATACTACTTCTATGACTTCGGCCCCTCTTACAAAACTCTTCAAGTTTCGTCACTGAGTGCGAGTCAGAACGAGAAATAATAATTAAAATTTATATCAAAATTCCATACGTGCACGAGTGTTATAGTCAGTCATACGTTTAAAGTTTTATTTTGTTGAGTATGTAAACGTTGTATTCGGTGACCATATTTATCTTCACATTTGAAGTGCATGATTTTATGAGACAATATATATGGACGCAATCAAAAGTGTGAAAAAAAAAATAATAGAATAACCAAAACTTGAAGAAAAAACCGAAGCATTATATTTTTGTAAGTTTGTAACATTTTTTTAATAATTATTTTGGTAACAATGGTTTATGACCTTTTGTGGGATTTATTCACGGATTCGAACACACCACAACACACAAATCAAGTAAAATTTTCCCCTTTATATTAAGGTTGGCGTTGTTACATAAAGATTTTTTGCACAAAGAATAAAACAAAACGCAACATAACTAACCAGACGTCAACAAAAGTATGTGAGTAGTAAACAAATTTTCTTTTTTTGGTGCCGTTTCTTTTGGTGCAGTTTAAAACAAGGATAACCACCAAAATGAAGAAAAGTTTACAAAGAGTACCACCTGATCGTCCTAAGCACCCCTCTAAGTTTTGTGCTAAATTAGTTACTCATTACGTGATTGTTGATAAATACCTTATTTATCTCAACCCCATGTAAATAATTTGCATCCTATTGTTCAAACATGATGTTTGCTATATATTATGGTAACTAAAAGGCCCGTAAAATCCATAGGTATATATCTCAAAATGAGGTCATAAAAATAGATAAGAGTAAACTACAAAAATCATCCCTGTGGTTTGTAGTTTGTGGCACTAATCATCCTTAGCCGATACTATTGGCACTAATCATCTTTAAGTGTTGAAACGTTCGGCAAAAATCATCCCTAGAGGGATGTTTTTGCAAAACTTTTTGCAAAAATCATCCCCAATAAGGATGATTTTTGTCGGACATTTGGCCACTCAGGGATGATTAACGCCAATAGTATCAGCTAAGGATAATTAGTGCCACAAACTACAAACCACATGGATGATTTTTACTGTATACTCAATAGATAATGACTTGTGTATTACGCACTTAACCGTAAAAACAAAACATACGAGTAAACGCATCGGGAAAAACAAGGTTTTACAAATGAAACATATGTAATCAAATACTCCGTAAATAGTCAAAATGTCAAATAACCAAATGAAATCATAAGTTACATCATATGAAAGTCAAAATCGTCAGTAGCATGACAAACTGTAATTAAGTATGTTGCATCAATCACTTCTAATTTTTTGATGATAAGAAGGGATAGGTGTATCAAATCAATTTTCACTTGGTTTTAGGCTGTTTAATTAAATTTGTAACCCCTGTAACCCGACAGGCCTGAACCTGTCAATCCCGATTCTTAAAGTCCGGTTACGGGTTAGTTTTGTATTTTTAATAACATGATGAACCTGACCCGATAAGACCATAAACATGTTAATATAGATGCATTGCTTATGTTTTTCTAACATTTAAAAATCAAGTAGAATTTCCTATATCTGGAAGATATTTCACTACAACAATCGCCTCTATCCTGGCGACATGAGGCTTCATTCCCTGGCGACATATCCCCGGGGTAAACTATCCCCGGCGACATGTCGCCGGGAATAGATGTCAGGGAAGGCTCCCAGGGGATTCAATCCCCGGCACTTTACCCCGGCGACCACGATGGGCCCACACAATTTTCGGTCAACAAAAGCTTCGAGTCGTCAAAGTATTTCCCCAACGACATGTCACCGGTGAATTTTGTATTAATTAATAACTAAATAAATTAAATTAAAACTTATTTAATTAATTAGTAATTTACTTAAATAATTCACATTTACCCCGCGACATGACGCCGAGAATACTTCGTTAAAGGGGTTTGACGTATCCCAACCGTTATTATTTCCCCCGTCGTTTTTTATTTCCCATTATCCCCGGCGACATGTCGCCGGGGAAAAGTCTCCAGTTTTTTTTAATACAGCCTGAATATCAGCTGATTTTCAGGGTTTTTCCGAAATTTTTCCGGAAACCGGAAAAAACCTACCAATAAACAAACCTGTATCTAGCAATATATAAACTACTCAAGTACATTACAACTTGTACCAAAACACAAAATAATATCACGGATCAACGCATGTAGATATACTAAACTGAAAACGTCTAATAAACCGAATAAAAACTGATATAAGTCTAACAAACGTGCCTTCCTAGCCGACAAAATTTTGCAATATCCGCAAGATACAAGTAAACAAACACTTAGATAACATGTTCTAAAGGTACGGTTAAACAAATGTTTACATATAGGTCGCCAATATATACTCCAAGAAACAAAATAGCATATACTTACCCATATATAACATCTAACTATCCTCATCCCCATCGGCATCCTCATCCTCATCCTCGCCGACGTTCTCATCATCCCCGCCCCCGCCACTCCCTCTGCCACTACCCACCTCATTCTGTGACTGAAGCTGCGTAAGTAGCTGTGACATCCTGTCATCACTCCTCACTACCTTCATGATCATGTCCATTTGGTTCTTGAGCCGCTTGTTTGTTCTTTTGAGCTCATCGACATCGGCAGTGTGCGTGCATCGAGGCTCGAGGACGTCCCTGCCCTGTCTAGCCAAAACCCTACCAACACTGAGAAGGTGCCCCCATTGCTTCCCCCGACGAACAATGGCCATGGATCTCAGCCAATAAAGAGGCACCACACAAGCGTTGCGTATTGGGGCCTAGACCAGTAAAGCCACAACATCTCCACCTAGTGACAAAAACAACAAGATAGTTAATATATTAGTCGGGTTACTACATTATGTCCTCAACAAATCATTAAAGTGCGTGTTTTGAAACAATACTTACATATAGAAGTCGCTCCTCCTTACTCTTCGCAAGAATAAACGCTGTCCACAGTAATGTGTATCGTATAGGTCCGGATCAGGTGTACAGGTACTCTCGAGTACTCGAGCCTCATATGGACACTACACACGTATATAAGATGAAACAAATTAAAAACGACAAATCACAACACACCAAAGCGTATAATGAGCTATATATATGTAAAATAATTATAATGTTTATTACCTGCATATCTCGGAGGACAACAAGTGACGCGTGAATCCTACCGAATTTGACCGTAAGAGCTCTTGCCCAGTTTTTCGAGCATATTGAGCACATCGGCAACGTTCTTGGGGAGATCAATACAAAGGCAAGCTGCCATCCCAATCTGCCTGGATATGTTCGCGGGACGTCCGGGATCTGAGCTTCTAAGTCGTAAGTCCCCGTCGTCTGGGATAGTGTAGCTCTGCCATTCAAACGCCGACTTGTTGTCGTGTAGAACTTAGCCAAATTTTGTGCTCGATGCCCTTTCATGATAATTTTGCCCAAAGTTCCTGAATTACATGTAAAGACAAAGACAGGATAAAGATTAGAGATATAATATATATATTTACTAAAATCGTTATTAATATCTCATAAGACTAAACTCAAAAATTTAGATAAATATACACAATTAAATAAATGAACACGATAATAAAATAACATAAAAGGATAATGAAATTAACTTACACTAATTTTTCCAAGGACCCCCGCCTTCCGCTCCGCCTCGATCTTGTGCCAAGAAGGGTAGTGGGCATCTTTGAACTCCCTGATTATCTCCCCTGAGTGAAGGTTATCTAATGAGACGCGGGGTTCACCGAGGTGCAAGTGGAGCTGTTGTCCTCTAAAAAAAATAATCATTCCAACTCAACCGGATCTTCACGGGGCCATTAAATCCGTAACTTCTATAACTAACGTTCCTGAGGTTTGCCACGTTATCGAGTCTGTCGCCTTTCTACCTCCCACTGATGGTGTGTTTTTGCGGGTGCCCTTGCCTACAAAATCAAGTGAGTGATAACGTTATAAAAATTCAAGGCAAGCAAATTTAATGTATACTTATATTATAATAATCCATAAATTCTTACCTCGGAAACCGCTGCCTATCTAATGTGTAGGGGGGCGATCATCACCGCCACCATCACCGCCGTGACCTCATGCTACATCTGCTGACATATGTACAAGTATAACTAGAATAACATTTAGAAATTCATGAACAAAATAATATAAGCATGCACACATCCAAATACATACACATACAAATAAATATACACATTTAAACAATCCACAATAATTTTATTCATTCATTCAAATAAGTGTCATTTACAAGTTACAACTCATGATCAATCTTCTTCTTCACTAGAATAAACAACAGCTACATCATCATCATCATCGTCATCATTGGCGAGGTCTTCATTATCAGAATCTGCTAAATCATGAGGAAGGGCGTCTTCATCATCAATGAATCATCATCTATAATATCATCGTCTTCATTAACATTATTGATATCTGGTGGTGCGTCAACATCGATTGATTGACCATCTATATGCAAAGCCCCAATTTCCAAGTCATTCAAACTAGTAGAAAGTACGAGATCAGATAAGTTGTAGACATGTATAATATCAGGGTCGTCTCTACCCCAATGACACCCAAAAACTTTTTATGATTTACATGTTCGACGACCTTCCAACCAAGTGGTCGTCTACCCATATCTTCAAGGTAAAAGCATTGTTTGACTTGTGTTGCGAGAATGTATTAATCATTTTTAAACGACTCACCATTTACCAAGATTTATGTTATGTTGTTTCTAATGACTAAATGTTTGACTCGTCCTTTGTTGCTAGTGTCGAACCACTTAACTCGGAACAACATAGTTTTAAATAACATATATGAAAACTCAAGGATTTCTTCAAGCTAACAATAATACATTTCTCTCCCTTACCAAGCGAACAAATGCCGCTGTTTTGAGTTGTATGACGTTCATCGCGGCTGTGCACGACAAACCTCATATCGTTGACTACGCAAGAGTTGACTAAGATTGGAGTCGATGTTGGTCCACAAGCCAAAGCAAATAACTTGCTACTTCCGCTAACACCTGGGTCTTTGTCTACGTGACGTTGACAGATCTATAAAGAAGATAGGATTAGATAGAGAACACACAATATGATATCATTATTTTTACAGTTAAATACACACAATAAGTCTAAGTTTACCTGCGATCCAAACCAGCCGAAGAATTCTTCTTTCATGTCTTGGTTAGGAAATTCACTGAAAAATGTTCATGGTATTAGAATAAGTCATCGAAATGATAAGTT
>BQNB010131672.1:4240-18746 GCA_026074375.1 Tanacetum coccineum | reverse complement strand
CTTTCCAAATACTCCACCGCCAAGTTCACCACCACCGCCAAATTCACCACCACCACCATCACTTTCTTAAAACTAAACATACTCTATGTTTAGTCACTCATGTTTCAAATAATTTATAACCAAACATTTTGCAAGCAAGTCCTATGGAATTATAGGAATATTAGGACCTTTGTAGCTTTTATTTATGTATGATGTATTATTATGCCTTAAGCATAATATTTCTTTTTAATGCATGCTAGTTGTATGATTGTGTGTTTCACATAATTTTTATAATTGAATGGATGGACTTTTATGCTTTTAAATATGCAATTGTTGGTTGTCTCCTATATGAATATATAGTTGAATTTAATAATTGATGGTTGGCTAATATTATTGTCACCATATTTAAATATTTTTCAAGACATTGCTATATGTTAGAAACATTGGTGTTGTTCTTCTAACTTGTTTTTGTAGCAAAGTTACCATAGCTTGATTCCTTGGTGCCCTCGAACGAGGGGGAATACTCATCAAGGAGGAGCGGTTGTACCGTCGATTTTACGCGTAATCATCAACGAAGCCTTTTTGATTCTACAAAAAGGGGAAGAAATGGAAATAAAACTCACTAAATACTTGCTTAAAAATAATTTTATATTTAACGAGTTTAGATTTTGTAATCATCAAAAAGAGGAGATTGTTGATAGAAATAATGCCAAAAAACGTTATTAATATTTTTTGACCTCTCTACATTTTGATAATCACAAAATGTAAAAACGCTCAATGTAAAATTAAACGTAAACAAGTAATTAGTAGTAAATTTTCATTTCGAAAATTTAATCACTTAAATGTATGAATAAATACATGCTTAATGCATTTTTCTGATCAAAAGAATTTTTTATTCAACCTCACATTTTTTATACAAATGTTGCAAAATGTTCCAGAAAACACCTCCCCTGGAAAAGACAAAAAAGGGAGTGTCCAGGCCTGGGCGGCCCCCTTAAATATAAAGGCGGCCCTCTTAGTGATAATGGGGCCGGCCTAGGAGCTAAGGGGGTCGGCCAGTCCAAAACGCTTACAGTTCTGCCTATAAATAGCAGACTGTTCCCCATTGATTTTCTCACCTCTTGCACACACATTCTTTCTGTTCTAAATCAGTTTATACATTTCTTTCTTTCCTTTGATCATTAAATCATAAGCCTTTATTTCCAAGTGATCCAAACTTAGATCCTCAAGTGCAAGAGAAGAATACTTTCTATCATCAAGTCAAGAAGTATTATAGTTTAGTTTGTGTTCTCGTAACGTTGTTATGATTTTATCATATCTTGTAAATCATTTGTGTATATTGTATTGTCGTGCGTAATAGTTAGATCGAGGTGACCATAGAAAGTATAGTTAGATCGTGGTGATCATAGAAAGAAGAGTTAGATCGGTGTGATCATGTTAGTGTCTAGGTGAAGTGAAGTGAAGTAGTGTGATTAGTATTTTAGTCCTCAAAATACAAAAGGTGTGATAGATTGGTTCTAGCTAGGATTAGAACTCGATATTTGGCTTAGTGTCGGAAATCGGTGTAAGCTTAGTTGTGTATGGTTTTCTCCGCCTAAAGGAAGTTTGTTGACATAGTGAAGAGAACTCTCGAGTTTGGTGCTCGGGGAGTAGAGTAGGACGAAGAGGTGCTTCGTTACCGAACCACTATAAATCCTTATGTTGTGGTTTGATCTTTCTAACTCTTATCTCTTGTCTTGCATATTTATTTATCATTTATTCACTTAGTTGTATTGTTCATATTGTGCACATATTGAGATCACATAAAGTCGAATCTAAGTTTTTATAAACAAAAGTTACGTTAAATTAAAAAGCCGTAAACTATTCAACTAAAACTATTCAACCCCCCTTCTAGTGTTCCACAGGGTATATGGGAAACCTGATCATTAAACTTAGGTGGACGTATAGAGTATTAGGTAAGCGGAATTAAGGCGTGAAACTCATCATATGTTTCATGGATAGGCCAAGTAGAGAAAAACACTTAAGCGCGCTGAAATTTCTGTTTCAGCATCTCGTTATTATTCTCTTTTACCACGCAAATACAGGTCAAAGACGTTATACTAAGATAAGACTAAGGTGGTTATGTGATAGAATAGGTTATTCAGTTTATAGCTCTAATTAAGTTTCTGATGCAAATTGGAACATGTAATCAAGTTTCTGATGCAAATTGGAACATCCAAATGAAACGGACTACATGCATATAATTAACTATCAACATAATTCAAACAACGATTACAATCAAATCTAACCTTAGTGCAAAGATGAAGTAGAAAGTACTGAGAATTCAAACAATTTCCTCAATCTTCATCTTGGCATGACAAATATATACAATCAAAAGTTAATATTATAACACACTACATATAGGTATTAAGGGATAAGAGAGATTCAATACTGAAAATTGCACCATGATTGTCTTCAGCCAGCTTTGCCATCTACGTCAAAGAACAGAGAACTCATTGTTAAATATAATTACAAAACTTATGATACTTCAACAATTTTTTTTGGAATTACATACATTCATGCACCCTCATAATAGTGTATACCTCAGGTAAGACTCTGAGTAGCTCCAAGAAACTTGGAACAATAGCCGAATATGAATTTATCTCATCTCTAAGCCAATTCATTATGCCATCATCTCCCTAATCTTCAGCCTGGACTTGAACAGCCAACAAAACTAAACCCTATATCGTCATACATCAAAGTTGACCAACTAACCTAATTCGATTTCAATCTAAACAAATTAAATAAAAGATTACCTCCGAAGCATGTGAGAATTTTTCAATGGATGATAAATTGGATGTGTATTAATAAGAAGATACCTTCAATGATGATACGAATCCGGTAAGGACTTTCGGTGAATTAGATAACTGGATTTGAGGATTTTCGGTGAATTAGATAAGTGTGGTTAGGGTTTATTTTAAATTTTTGTTTGATTTTGATTTAATCAGTGTCGTTGATTCTGTAAGTGTGGTTAGGGATTTTAGGCTTGATAGCAGCCTTTCCCTACTATCATAGTATGTTTTGAATTGGTCCATTATATTTGTAGTATGTTTTGAAAAAGTTATCACAAATCAACGAATGGTCTATTGGTTGATGTGTTTACTTTTGAAGTAATTAACTCATGTTCGATTCTTGCTCTTGTCATTTTTTACATGTACGCACAAATAAGCTGTTGACGTGGCATTTATCTTGTCATGTCAACATGTACATAACTAATGACATGGCTAAAATTGTGATGACATGGAAAGAATTAATGATGACATGGAATAGGGAGGTGATTAGTAGGATTATGATGATTGGGCCATACATCCTTCTTAATATGATAATGGGTATATATATAAATATAATAGTATATATATATATATATATATATAAATAAATATTATATGTATATAGTATATAGTAAATACATATAACATATATATAGGGCTAATTATGAGCGAATAAATATGTAGCAATGACATGGAATGCCACCTCAATGATGACATGGACACATATATAGCATTAAATTTTGATTTTTGTTTGATTTTGGAATTTTTTTTAAAGATATACTCCATAATTAGATTTTATACATATCCATTCCTTAATTAAAGTTCTTAAGTTAATCCAGAATTCATCATATCATTTTGACAAAACCCTAATATCATTCATTCGTATCCTTGCCTTGTTAAGAGACGAAGTGATAATGGAAGTTAGGTTTCGTTTGTATTTGGGGGGGGGGGGGGGGGGGGGGGGGGGGGGGGGGGGGGGGGGGGGGGGGGAAAGCTTAATACCAGAATTGAAATGGTGGTTTGGCCCGCTGTCCTTGCTTATTTGGCCTTTTA
This sequence comes from Tanacetum coccineum, assembly GCA_026074375.1. Taxonomy (NCBI): domain Eukaryota; kingdom Viridiplantae; phylum Streptophyta; class Magnoliopsida; order Asterales; family Asteraceae; genus Tanacetum; species Tanacetum coccineum. The sequence goes on along the minus strand of BQNB010131672.1, from coordinate 14,904 downwards.
CTTCAACAAAACCTTCTTCTTAATCCTCCATATGACTAGGCTTATTGGTAACCATAGACGAAACCTTAGGAACAACCTCATTAACATGATTAGGGCATGTAATAGGGCTATGTCCAAAACTTTTACATTCTACACAATGCGGTGGCTTCCACTTGTACTCCACTCTAGTAATTTCCTTGATATACCAATTACCCTTCTTATTTAGAATTGCCATAATAACTTCCTTCTTTAAATCAGAATCCGAACTAACCTCAATAAGAGCCCAAGAAAAACCAAATCTACCCCATACTAGAAGAAGAAAAATGTTAAAAATATGTGTTAGTTCTATAATATATAATGTTGCTATTCACATTCAACTAAGTAAACGCATCCAACATAATAGGTTTACCTATTTGGGTAGCAATCAAGCTCGGACCAACATCCGAGTAAGCAAGTAACGGCACATTCTGCATTTTAACCCATACCGGCACTTTAGTCACCACGCCTTTTTTGATGACAAACTAGGAGACCATTTATTAAGAATAATAAGTGACTTACAGATCATCCTTGGGCCCCTTTCAAGCACTTGTTCCATTCCAGATTTAGATGAGAACTTGAACAAGAAAACACCATCATCATTCTTCATTAGCTTTTAAAACCCAAATTTACTCCAAGTGTTAGTAGCATAATTCTAAACTAGCTGGAAAGCTAAGTCCTTACCAACAAAAAACCCAAAGAGAATTATCGTATCTATTTTTTTACCACATTAGTCGTAGCATGTGGAAGAACACAATCTACACAGTCTACTTTTTCATCATTAATAAAAGAACTAAATTGGATCTTACTGGTCACGGGTTTAGGAGTTAGAATACGAACCCGTCATTTATGTAAGCATACGAGCATGACAGCCATTAGAAGATCCTACATTAGTTGTATCACTTCTAAGACCTCCTTTATTCAAATGTCATGCGATAGAGAACCTGCTTGCATACTTTCATTATCAACATCACCATGAACGGCCACCTTAGCATGATCCATAAACTCAGTAGCATCTCACATATCACTTGTCACACTTTCAACTCACAAGTCATGGGAACGCATTCGATACCATGCTTCATTTTATGTGATATTTGCCCCCTCCCCCCACCACCACTACTATTTACTTGAATTTTTATATTTATACTACAAATAACACAATGAGCACTCTCCCTCCTAGATTTTTTAATACGTTGTCTACTGCATTTTTTAAATGACATTTACCTGAAAATTTTATGTAAAGACATATTAATCATCTATATTTATTCACACAGTTCTTCTTAGGAATAATGATTCATGTGCTTCTTGCGTTATTCTCTTGTGCAAGTGACTAGTTGTATTGGGTGGAGGCTTAGCTCTCGTGCTTATCACCCCTCCTCTTTCGCTACTGTTGATTGCCGCCAAATGAGTTTTTGTGAATTTATTTTGTTGACTAAAGTGCGACCAAAACTTACCTTTAAGGTCTTTGAAATTTACAATATTTCCTGGCTTTTGCTCATTCTACCAAATACAAGTAGAGTCTCGTAAAGTATAAGAAAACATATGACAGGCCACAGGCATGACCCACTTTAGCATCCTTATTTCCCCTTTTGAACAAATGAAGGAAATTATTTGGATCCCTTGCTCCATCATAAGGGCCTATGTGCGCAGGCATCTTTAAACCATCAGGTAAGGGATAGTCTTCGATCCAATGTATGATGGGTGTTACATAGACCATAGGCTTATAGTATAGGCAGTTATAGGGTGGTACAAATATGGGAACGTCATTGTATGAACTATAGTTAGGAGTGGGAACACTATGGTGGTAATTAGGATAAGGCTGGTACGAAGGGTATCCTCTGAATGAGGGGGTTCCTCCCATAGAGGGTGGTTGATATGTCGAAGGTTGGCTAAAAGGCAAATTACTATTACGAGGAGCATAAAGATGAGGATAATTACGGTTGTTGGTCTGACCCTTTTACTAGAGGATATAAACCATAATGGTAAAACTAAGTTTGAAAAGAAGGCGATGCGGTCGTCGTAGGACTTCTACACTAATTTTTACAATTCCTTAGGCAGAGTACCTAACCGTTGTAGTAGTAGTATAGGTAAGACTCGGGGGTTGTTATCATTCTCTAGGGGAATAGGTTGGAAAGGCTTGATCACGGTCCAACAAGAATTCTAAGGGTTGAAAGAAGATAACTTTTGCGTTTTTATATTTTATAGAAAGCGAGTAAATCTATAGTTTGAGAGGTTGGTTTGTTTAACTATTAACTAAACTACTATCTAATCTACAGGTGATAACTTTATGATAATTAAATGTATTTACTTAATCATGAACTACTTATCAGATTGCTTCCCCTAAGAGTATATTAAATGCGTGTAAAATATCTTAAGAGGGATCAACCATATAAGGGGGTAAGGTAGTATGAAGACTGTTACCCGATGGTATCCTTTCTATGCACTCGCGTTTCCCTAGATGTGTCAGCAGCGATACAGACAAAAGCTGGTTTTCTAAAGCCTAACGCGCACATTCATCAACAAGAAGCAACAGTAATAGGATCTACAATCCGTCTTTCATGCAATCATAAGCAAATACAAAGGAAGGTTTAGCCTAGCATGTTAAGGATAAAGCAAGAACATAGCTTAATCACATAACACATAGACATATTGAATGATTAATGAATAACACTCTTACTTGATTAAAACATGGATAGAAGGTAGTTACAATAGGGTTTTGAGGCCCTAAAAATGACCTTTAAAGCTGCTACAAAGACTAAGGTTTGTCTCCCAAAAGTTATACAAAGTTACACACTTAAAACCCTAAAATCAGTTTTGTATATATAGAGATATCGCTATGACGGCGTCATGTTAAAGTCTTAACGCCGTCGCTACGTGGATGATTCTAGATCCTCTTTAAGTCGGCCATGTCCTGACGACGTCGCTAGATCTTTGACGCCGTCACTGGATAGATCGCAACGGCGTCGCTTTATGTCTGCGACGCCGTCTTCACGCTCTGTAAACAATACTTTTTCATGGATTTGGTGTAGGTCCGTAATCTTGTCCGTTTCTTCTCCAAATGAGCCAAAGTCGCATGTATTTCTTCCAAATGTCATCCCAGTGCTAAAAACTTGAAAACAAACGATTAAACACATAATCTGGGCATATTTGCATGATTTAGGGGGTTAAATGACCCTGAAATAGTGTATAAAATGACACCTCATCAAATACCCCTACACTTGAGATTTTCTTGTCCTCAAGCAAATGGGCTTTTCTACCTAGACAATAACAATATGAGGGTCATTTAACCTACTCTTTAAAAGTATTTTACAACACAACCTTCTAGACCTCGTAATTAAAAGCACGAAAAGTATATACTAGCACCTCACATAAGTGTTTAGGATTCTCTCTTTCACTCGGGTGTATAATAAATTATAACATAATGGGGAAATGAAAAATCAACACTCATTACCTGTCATAGCATATAAATTACCATAGGCTTGGTAAAGGATCAAACCTCCACCGCTAGGCGCAAGCATTATTCATTACTATCCAAGAGGTCTTTTAAAGGGTTGTGGGGTGTAGGTGTAAGATAACATTAATGGAAACGGAAACGGATGGGATACATTTGGGTGGTGACTTTGGGTGAATTTGGAGTGGAAGGGTTAGCTAATTATTTATAAGAATACACGTTGGTTTGGTTGCTAAGCCAAAGACTCGGACAAGATATACAAACTCTACAAAACTCTACACCAATCTCTTTCTTTTTCTTTTCTTGACTCTAATATAAACATAAACATAAGCAAATGGCAGCCCGTACATTTTTTTACTCTTTTATATATTTTTTTCGATTCTTTTCTTTTCTTTTTCTCATTTTTCTGTCCGTACACTTTTGCCCTGCCATTGCTTAAACATATAATACATCATGGGGGTTTATAGATACACCCCTACACTTGAAATTTTACATACTCGATTATTTACAATCTAACTAATGACCCGATTTGAGGTGGATCAAAATAACATGGAGCTTATTGAGCTCTATTGGGGGTAATAAATTACTTCTTCCTCAATTCTTCATAAGATGAATACTACCATGAATCTCAATCGTCCCAAAACAGTATTTACAAGGATAAGGACTTAGCAACCGTGTACTCAAATAATTAACTTGGGTTAAAACAATAATGTACTAAAAGTGAGTACATACAAGGTAGGCTAAGGCGATTTGGGTGTAACGATTGATTTAAGGGTGACAATGCTCTTCATTAATAGTTTGGCTTAACCAGAAAATTATGAGAACCGTGAAAAAGGATAGGCTCGGAGGGTTGTACTAGGGGTATCCTGCACTAAAAATGAGTGCATGGCAAGGGTGTGGGATAGTTACATGATCGATGTGACCATAATAACAATTACAAGTTTAAAACATGGGTTAATCCTAGTGCCTCTTATCTAGCAAATCCTAATACTTACTATGCGGTCTCGGGATGCATCACAAAAACAAGTTCTAGAATTAATATATTACCGGTATACTCATATAATTTAATACATATACCAATGCTCCAGAAAAGGCGACAAAGACCATACGTACACATCCGTAACGACGAAATAGACACATATGACTGCATTCGAACCTTAACTCGAACAAGCTAAAGGTATAAACTATCTTGGGTATCAAGAATGGATACTCGAATTTCTAAATATCTAAAGGCGAACCTCACATTTTGGGGGTGGAATTTCGAGGGTGTTTATGCTAGTCATATACATTCCTATCCATGAGACGCTATTAATACTTGGTTTCCGTCGGTATGTGTCATAAAAAAAAATTGGGTCAAAATTACCCTTTTATGCTATGTTTTGATATATTAACCATCATTTTAAGGAAAAAGCAAATGGCAAATGAAGAAATAGTCTCTAAGGCTTGTTTTCCCCCTACACTTAAGTTGAACATTGTCCCCAATGTTCTATAGAAGTACCTGTAAAAACGAATAAAGGTAAAAGAAAACAAGTAAAAGAAACTAGTACTCCCCTAGTTTGCTCAATAATGGAGAAGAAACATGCAATAACTGGTTAAATCGTCCTCCAAGAATTGTCCAATGAAACTTCCTAAGAACTTTCAAGCTTCTTCTCGTCATATTTAACCTGTAATCAAAGACAAAGACAACTACACCAAGCGTAAAATTGGCGGGATAGATATAAATACAACGAGAATTTAGGGTTTTGACTATGAAAACTGTACAGATAGGATGAGAGTAATGATGTAATTATAGGTTTATGTAGGTTTACAAAAGAATTACAAATTTTAAATATTACACATTTTATTTTTCAAAAATAATAAAAAAAATCTGAATTTTTACATTCTTGGAGACGCGACGCCTTCGGGTGTTAATCCCGACGCCGTCTCCAGCGTTTGTGAAAAATTCTTCTTCGTTTTAATGAGAAATCTCCTACACGTAATTTTATTAGTTAAATCTGAAGAAAGCACTGCATAAAAACTTGGAATTAATCGTTACAATCATATGACTCAAAACTGACGCGAATTAATCTAAACAATTTATTTTAAATGTTTGAATTTGGTTCTTAAAAACCGGATATATTCCCCTACACTTATTTTGTTGCAAAATACATTTGATTGCAAATAAGACGAGGTTATAAACAAATAAAGCATGATTACAAAATTCATTCAAACATAATAAAACAAAAAATAAAGAATTAAAACACACGACACTCCTAAGTGCGGGAAAAATAAACATTGGGTTGCCTCCCAAGAAGCGCTTTTCTTTATTTATGAGTCTTGTAGCTAGACTCGAAGTCACACGTTCTTACGTGACTTCTCCTTCATCATCCATTCCAGTTACATATTCGGGTCTAAGCTCTAGACATTCCTTGTAAAACCCTAATATTTTGTTCATCACATGCTCCACTCCTCTTCTCTCGTCATCCTCGTTCCTAAGGTAGACCGATTTTGTGTGCTCTTTTTCTAAGTCTGATAATGAGTTGTACTGTTTTATCTTATGGGGCATTTTATAGGCAATTTCATCGGTCCCGTTTGTGAACGTCACTACTCCTTTGGGTGGGTCATGAGTCATGTTGGATATATCAACAAAGGGTTTTCCTAGTACTACTTGCTAAAGCTTAAGGTCTATGATCGAAAACATGAAGTCCCTTAATCCTTCCCGTGAAATTGCTAACTCCTTTATCCGAATTTTCCCTAGGGTCAAGTTTTCTTCTCATGATCTAATTATACATCATTCGGGTCATGACATTTAGAGGAGAGTTAAGATCGATGTAGGCTTTCTCCACATGCACATGTCCAATGTTGCATAGTATTTTAAGGTTTTATGGACATCCTTCCATAATTATGCGGTTTTTTAAGAATAGCGAGGGGATGGGGCCACACATAAGATATTTGTGATATGCAGGCTTGCTCCGAGTTGGGAATGTATCAAAATATTCCACCTCCGATCCTCTTGCTTCGGGTTCCTCCATGCGGGAATCATCATTCTTCTTAACTATCTCAATAAACATCACGTCACCATCATCCCCTTTGGTGCAAACAAATTATGTGCCGGATAATTGGGGGGCCAAGTCAAGCGATTCGAAAAATGAATTAAGTTTGCGGACTTTCTCGGTGATGAATGAAACAGATAGATCGGATGATGCGGAAGGGTTGGTATTGGTATTTTCTAGGCTATCCTTCTCTTCTTCCTCACTCTCTGCTGGCTCGTCATCATGGGAGTTGCTTTGTTGCTTGGGATGGATTGTGATGGCGTTGATCGAACCATGGATATGGGTTGAGCATTGTGGGTCTTCAGTTGGGTAAGAACGAGCAGACAAGACTGAAGTTATGGTGTTAACATTTAGTTTCGGGTTCTTAATCCTGTCGCTAAGGAGTGCTCCCACTATTCGATTGGTAATGACCTTCAATATTGTGTTGATCTTGTTGGTCATCTTGCTTTGTTGTTGTTTAAAATCGGCTTCAAACTTGGACAATCTAGCGTCTTGAGATGCCATGAAGTTACACCAACCCTTCTAGATTTGATTGATTGTTAAAACTTCAAGGATTGTTGTTGAAATAAGACGGTTAGAGATTGAACCGTTGGGTTGGAACCGGTTAGGTGGGTTTGAAAAATTATTTTTAGAATTTTAGGGTTGTTTCCACCTAAGGTTTGGGTGACTTTTCCATGAAGATTGTAGGTGTCACCAAGATTGTTTTGCTCGGGCTTAAAAGTGTACCACTTACCTCCGTCGGTATGCGAGGATGCATATTCAACAAAGGCTTGTTCGGGATCTTCCATGAAATATTGAGTGTCGTAGGGACCATTGCAGATCTCACACGAGGTAGTGATTTTGTTCACTTGAGTAGGTAGCATTGGAGCAAGATGAGCTTCCATCAAGTGTTGAACTTGATTCTCGAGCTCGATGAGGTGGCAGTCAGATGTACTCGGGACATCTTGAGGCAAGGAGATTGCCTTGACTGGCTTAGTGAAATCTCTTGGGTCGTTCCAACTTTCGTTGTCATAGAGGGCGAGGTCCTCTAATAATGCCCAGGATTCTTCGGCGTTTCTGTCACAAAGCTTGCCACCTGCCGATTGGTCAATGGTTCGTCTTGTGACGAGTTTGACATGGTCATAAAAGATTTGTACTTTGAGCCAAAGATCGATGCCATGATGAGGGACTCTTTGGAGTAAGTCCTTGAAATGAGTCCATGATTCTGAGAGAGATTCTCCATGATGTTGTTGGAACATCAGGATATCGTTGCAGAGTTTTGCAGTTCTTCCCGATGGAAAGAATTGAGCAAGGAAACAAGTAGTAAGATCCTCCCATGTGGTGATGGATCCTGCTGGAAGACGTTCAAGCCAGTTTCTAGCTTGATCGCTAAGGGAAAATTGAAATTAACGCAGGCGCGTTCTTTCTTTATTTTCACTTTCAAGGTCAAGTGAGTCCACAAGTTTTAAGAAATCCTTGAGGTGTTGGTTTGGATCCTCGGACCGAAGTCCGTGGAATGAGCATCCGTTTTGCACTAAACGGATAATATCGGATCTAAGAGGTACCACATCGTTCCCTACAGGGAGCTCAATGGTATTCTTATAGCCTTTGTGGCTAGGTTTGGAGTAATCTCTAAGGGTACGGATAGGATTCGCGTCTCCCATGGTGGTTGACGAGAATGGATTACAAAACCATTAACACAAAGAAAAGATAGACTACGAGAAAGCTAATATACGGAATTAAATTCTCACTTGAAAGGATTCAAGCGAGTAGAACTAAGTTAAACTACAATCGAGACCTAACTATTCCCTGTGCAGCGGCGCCAAAAACTTGATGTTAGGGTCATAAAGGACTTCTACAAGAAGTTTTACAACTCCCTAGGCAGTGTACCTAGTCGTTGCAGTGTAGTATAGGAAAGACTCGGGGGTTGTTATCGTTCTCTAGGGGAATTGCACAAAGGCCGGATTGAATGTTCACTAAGGTCTAATGGTTGAAGGATTATTATTTTTGTGTTTTTATATTTTATGAAAACAAGTAAATCTCGGGTTTTAAGGTTGGTTTGTTTTAGTTTAATTAACTGCTAATTCTAATCTAATGGCAAGAACAATTATACAACGAAGCGTATTCACTTGGGATGCACTACTCCCTGCTAGCTATCTAATTCTACATATTGCTTTGTCACACTTGAGATATAATGTGTAAGTATTTCCTAGGCCATGAACGGATTATACGATACCGCCGTCTATTTAATATTTCGTTAAGACAACGCACAAGTAAGGTAGTATGAAGACTATTACAAGGCTCATAAGAGTATATTAAATGCATGTGAAATGTCTTAAGAGGGATCAACCATATAGTGGGTAAGGTAGTATGAAGACTATTACCGATGGTATCCTTTCTACACACTCACGTTTCCCTAGACATGTCAACAGCGATACAGACAAAAGCTGGTTTTCTAAAGCCTAATGCGCACATTCATCAACAAGAAGCAATAGGAAACAAGAATTATAAACTATAATAAGTTATACTCATTGAATTTGTCACAAACAACAAGATCTAATCAACTAATGGCAAGTTTCATGCATACCCAAATAAATACTAGATGAATTATCCAATCATACTCAAATCATAATCAAAAAAAGGAATTGAAGACATGAATCAACTTATAAGTGATAATCAAACCATTACAAGATGTTTATGGAATGAATTAGGTCTTCTAAGTTGCTAGAAAAACACCTACCCAAACCCTAGAATCGGACTTAGGGTTGGGGGCTTAATAAAAACGAAGTTATAAGGCTATATTTATAGGCAAACCCTAGGTCAGCTAATCTCGACGGCGTCAGGGTTAACAAGTGACGCCATCACCATGACTTTTTCACTGAGTTGTAGATTTTCTCGCTGCGATCGCGTAGGCTGTTGAATCGTCAAAATCCGAGTTCGTATGAAGGAGTTATGATCAAAAGAATATCTGGTACTTCGTGCGCACGTTGAATGATCATCTTTATCTTGAATCTTCTAGGGTTTCTTTAGGTCAGTCACGTCCTGACGCCATCGCTAGATTCCTGACGCCGTCACCAGATATACCACGATGGCGTCGCTTTATACCTGCGACGCCGTCTCCACACTCCGTATGCATAAATCTTCAAGAGATTCGGTGTAGGTCCGTAATCTTGTCCGTTTCTTCTCCAAATGAGCCAAAGTCACGTGTATTTTCTCTAAAAGCCATCTAAGTGCTAAAAACCTAAAAACAAATGATTAAGCACGTAATCTGGGTATATTTGCATGATTTAAGGGGTAAAATGACCCTAAAATGGTGTATAAAATGACACCTCATCAAAAACATAATTGTTAGCACAACATAGGAAATAGAGGAAGTTAAGGTCGAGGATGTTGAAATGGATGAAAACCACGACGTTGACCATTCAAACACTAAAGAGGCGTTACAATGGAGTTTTGTTGAAGTCCCTTTCTTTGTTTCTATGGAGCCCAAAGGTCGGTCAACTTTCGTGCAACAAATCACTCAATCATCCATTTCTAATGAGGTAAGAAGGGAATTCAAAATTCCACACAGGTATAAAATTGTAACCTCATATGCCCCTCATGTAGCATACTTACACCCTTATGGTGTATGTGGCTACAATAAGCCACACTTAATTTCAAGTGAGGGGATGAACACCTTATTGCTTACTAAATAAGGGTGGAGTCAAGCTCGAGACTCGAACAAAAACAAGTGCTTCGTGAGAGGCACCCCATGCCTATCTTTTTAATTATGTCTTGTTTCATCTCATTTTTTGTTGCGGTTGTCGTAAGGGACTTCTACAAGAAGTTTTACAACTCCCTAGGCAGTGTACCTAATCGTTTAGTGTAGTATAGGCAAGACTCGAGGGTTGTTATCGTTATCTAGGGGAATAGGTTGGGAAGGATTGATCACGGTCTAACAGAATTCTAGGGGTTGAGAGAAGATTATTTTTATGTTTTTATATTTTATGAAAGCAGTAAATCATATATTTGAGAGGTTTGGTTGGTTTTAGCTATTAAACTAAATAATAAACTAAGCTACTGGAGATAACAATATTATAAAAGATTGTGTTTATTTAATCATGTATTACTCCCTAGATTGCTTCTCCTAGTGTTGTTGCTTTGTCACACTTGTGATGATCTATGTAATTATTTCCTAAGTCATGAAC
>BQNB010131671.1:2220-18746 GCA_026074375.1 Tanacetum coccineum | reverse complement strand
GAAGGGGTGGGAGAAGGAGTCGTGTTAATTATTTATTTATTTATTTATTGAGAATTTTTAGGAGAAAAAGGCTGGCTTTGATACCATAGCACAAATAAAAATTGCAGGATAATGATTTCCTTAAATCATTCTCTGCAATGTACAGAGTATTTATAGATACAAAGATACAAGCTTGAGTCCAATGACAACTAGACTATAGCTAAGGATGGTGAATGTACATAATGATTATTCAATCAACTTACTCATGACTATCTAATCATTCTAAAATACATGTTGACTAACAAATCATCCAAAAATATATCAATCAATATTCCAATCAAATATATCGACTAATAATAACTCACTAACACATATTGGATGTTATGACTTTTTGAGATTATGTATTGTTTATTTTATTGTTAGTACGATCAGTGATTTTTTTTGAATATACGATCAGTGATTTGCGTAGGTAAGTTTTCACCAAACAAGCCTAGACTCGGGTTTTCATGCAAACATAAGACTCTGGATGTTACAAGATACTCAAACTTTTATCAGCAAGTTCAGTTATAACTGATGCTTGTTGAAATCTAGTTAGTGCATCAACGGAGAAAGGCAACCAAGTAAAGTTTAAGACATGTTTAACACACGAGATTATGTTTATCTTTTAAAAAAATAAACTACTTAAAATACAATCTTTGCTTGTCACACATAACTTATAAGAGATTAAAAAAATCCCAGAATCTAAAAAAATGAAAAAATGTTACTTCATGCCACTTGTAAAATTATTTTTTAGTTTTTGGCTTCCTCTTTTAGTTTTACATGGTTTAAAAGCCTCCTTAGCCTAAGGCTACCTACTACAATAAAGTCGATCGACGTAGATCGCCGCCGGTCGGCCTTATAGTGGCAATGTCGGTCTCACAAGGTCTTGGTCAAACTCGGTCGTTGGAACGATCGGTAGTTGGGCATAGCAACGTTTATTTCATTAATATAAAAAATCCTTTTTAAAATTTAAAATTTAAACACTTTAACACTATAAATACCCACCCATTTTACCATTTTATACACAATTTTTATATATACTATTAGGAATTTTGTAATAGATAGTTACTACTAGTAGGTATATAGTTCCTACTGGTAGAGTAAACGTTCCTGCTGGTAGGTATGTAGTATCCAACTTTTAAAGGATCATTTTATAGTTAGATACGGTCAGAACCAAGTTATTCCTGCTAGTAGAACAATAATATTCCTGGTAGTATTATGCTTACTCACGATTTGAACAGAAAGATAGTTATTTGAATAGGGTATGCGCATGATTTATCCTAGGAAGTAATAACCCTTTATTCTTATTTTTCTTTTTTTTTTTTTTTCTTTTTTTTTTCTTTAAAATTTTTTTTCTTTTTTTTTTTTTTTTTTTTTTTTTTTTTTTTTTTTTTTTTTTTATAAAAAAAAAATAAAAAAAACAAAAAATTTATCACTTAAGCACTTAGAGAGTCTAAGGAACAAGTAGTTAGGGTTTTCCTTGGGTAATTTAAAGAAACCTCGGACTTGGATGCAAGGCAAATGAATTGATTCATTAGAAAAACACGTTTATTATCAATAGAAAAGATCCATAGAGGATCATTGTTTTTAGTAATTCTTTAACTCTGTTGTTTATATTCCGCGTAAACAATAGTTTCAATTGTTAGAGTCTCTCTTAGAGTTGCTTGTGATTACATAAGTGCTCTACAACCTTTACAGGCTTGAAGATCTATCTAGGCTGGACCAACAAGAGTATCAAAGCCCTGAGAGAGCCTCTGTTAAAGAAACTTTACTATTCTTACTCATAAAAACCTCACAATGTCTTCACAAAATCCATCACAAACATACCCTATGCCATCACCATCAGTATCTACATTCACTTTCCCATCAACAACTGAACCTGTGTTCACAGCGTCAACTTCTGAACCAGTCTTTGAGTCTCCAAATCACACTCAAACCTCACAAACTACCCAGTCTCAGCAACTCCAACAATATCACACAACCACTGTCTCAAACAATAATGCCAAATTTCCTTACTTAAAGAAGGAAGAATATGAGACGTGGGCTATGAAGATGGAGTATTAGATCATGAACAGTGACCACAACTTGTAGAACAATTATCTAAATAAAACAGCAAGAAAAGGACAGGAAGAGATCAAAAGGAAATATTACTATTCTTCCTCCTGTTTCTGTGAAGAACACATTTTTGTTCAAAGAGAGATAAAAATCAAGAACTAATAATGCTTCATTCTCTTCCTGAGGATCATATGGCTGAATTTCTACCATCTAGATGATCAAGAGGAATATTGGTTGTGCTGTCAAAGCCAGATTTAGAGGTAATGATGAGTCTAAGAAAATGAGGAAATCAATGCTAAAGCCAAGTTTTCAGAATTTAGGGTATCTGAATCAGAGGGTTTGCATAAGGGCTATGACAGGTTTCAGAAGATATTGGATCCAACTCAATCAGAATGCAGCTAAGCCCAGACAATGAAGATTGTAACATGAATTTCTCAGAGCATTCCACATCTTGGTCACAGGTGTCCATCACTCTTAAAACAAAGGGAAGTCTTGATTTATCTAAAGCTTTGATGATCTATACAAGAAGCTAGGAATCGTTGAAATGATGTGAAGGGATGGCTCAAGTTAGATACAAGAGTACTCTGCTCCTACACATTCAGCTTTATAGTGCTGCTAGCACTAATTCAAAATGTCATAACTGATCAATCCCAATTCACACTTTTACTTCTGCTTCAACAAGTCCTACTGCTCTAGCAATGTGATGGAAAATGTTCTCCATGTCCTTTGTTGGAGAAAGTGATCCACAACAGCAGATCAACTTATGAAGATTTTTATCAAATTAGGCAAATTGGATTATGCGAGGAATTAGACATCAAATGGCAAAATGGCCATGCTCACTTTGTTAGGATTAACAATTTGAAACAAGAAACTGGGCAGAAAGATAAAGTTTAATAACAAGGATAGCTGCAAGTTTTGACAAGAATGAATGTAAAATGCTATATATGCTCAGAGTTGGTTCACTTTGCTAGGGAATGTACAGGAAAACAGTTGGATACAAAGCAAGGTACACTCATTCAAACTTAAGGAGCTGGATAAGACAAAGAACCAAGGCCTTGTTGTACTTTTGATTCAATTTTAAACTGGTTAGATCATGAAAGCGTACAAGATGTGGAAATGGTGCTGGTCCAAGTATATGTGGATGAAATGGCTAAGCTGAGGAGGATGCTGCTAGTATGCTACTGTAATGCTGCTGGTGAATGTTGTTGATGATGTTTCTAAATGCATGCTGCTAAATTTGCCCTCATGGGTAGTCATCTTCACAGGTACAAAACATGTTCCTTTTGGTTGTGAACACTCTGATATGCTAGAACTTAAAAGGAATTGGTACAAGTGTAGGTTCAATACAAAGAGTGTTATATCCAGTTTCAAGCATATAAAAGTACTTTACAAACTTTAGACCAACAGAAGGGAAGAGTACAAATTAATCACTAGCAATAGAAGAACATGAATTAGAATAATAACTACTAATGTAAGAAAACACAACAAACCATGTTTACAAGGAAAATATACTGAGAAACTGAATGAACAGGCGTAAACTTGAAAATACAGAATGATAAGGTTCAACTTGGAGTAGTCTAATTGCAAGGTTTGACAAATGGAAGACTCTTCCAAACACCTAGACAAACTGATCCCATAGCTCCATGTCCTCAGAGATACACAATATGGTTTAGGATTGGAGAAACATTTGGATCAGTATGAGGTGTTTGAACCCTCTGTGCCCATAGCATCCTTTGACACACAGCTGAAATATTGCAGAGAAACCTCTCTATGAAGTTTGTCAAAGCTGTTGGAAATGCATGCTGTTCCTCTCCTATAACAGGAACTTTCATCATGCTCCTTCCAACAAATCCTGACCTGATTGATACCTACATTTTACCTATGGATCAATGTCCAATAATTATGTTTTGAAACTAACTCTGTATCTAAAGACTTTGTCCTTTTGTAATAACAGTGACACTCTCTTCAGACTCAGAGACCACTGGCTTTGCAACTTGTTGTTCAGAGTCGCAGTCCCTCAATCTCCAAGACCAAGAACCCTTAGCCTCTCCCCTAGTTCAATTGCTTTCCAACAATGTCAGTAGACGCTGACCCAACAACCAAGTTTCCACAATGATAAGTCTAGTTTTTCATTTAAATGAAATGTAAAACCTCCAAGGAATTTATGTAATAAGATTGAGTAAACCCAGTAGGATTCTTTGTAAAAGAAATTCTTTTGGTTCTATGACATGTTTTGTTTGTGTAGTAAAAATTCATTTGATAAAAGATTGTGATTTGTTTATGAGAAACATTTGGAATGCAAAATAAACCTATGTGGAACAATGTGTGTCAAATATTCCCTCATTTGTACCAAAGCATCATCTGACTGCTGGTCAGTAGAACAGACAAACATCTGTTCTGCTGTAGTAGAAATAGACCAGCATCAGTTCCTGCTGTAATAATGAATAGAACCAACATCTGTCCTGCTGTATACCATTTTCTGCTGTTGTGAAACATAATGCTGCTACGACCTATGACCAGACCAACAAGCCATTATTTTCAACACTTTAGTAGGCCTGGCTATTATAACCATATGAATAAGAGATGAGGGAAGATGGGGAACTGCTGTTAAGCCCTCAGCAGGTTGTTCTTGGAGAATTCAAAGGCCAAATATGCAATGGGGATCCAAGAACAATGGTGGATCTCATCAATCTACATGGTTTAACTCTTAAATGATCCACAAGGCAGGCCCAAGTCAGTAATGACTTGGGTCTCTCATGAATACTCATGTGCTATATGTATTGTGCCATTGTAGGAAATCTCATAAGAATATAGATTTAGAATTGTAAGAATAGTGTTGTTCCCAGAAGCAGACAGGCAATCAAGGAGAAATTGGATGACTTAAGTGAAGATTTAGGAGGTACAGTGACTTTTAAGAGTAGAGATTGCAAAATCACTGGAAAAGGCACTATCCAGGACTCCAAATTGAACTTTGAGAATGTTTAATATGTGAGAAGAACTTCAAAACATTAACTTGTTCACTGAAACACAAATTTGTGATACAAGAACAAAGGTTCAGTTCACTGATAAAAGAGTTGCCTCGTTCTCTCTAATGAGTTTCCAACTACCTGAGAAAGTCAGGTTGTTCTAGAGATCCCAAGTAAGGAACAATCTCTACTGCTTTAATTTTTTCTGACATCAAAACCTGAAAGAGATGTCACCTGTTTGCTGGCCAAAGCATCCTTAATTGATCTACCAAATGCATAGAAGATGGCCATGAAGTAACTATACAAAAACATGACCATGCTTGGCAAAGCATGGTTTAGTCAATGGGCTACCCTCCAAACTCTTCACAAATGAGCACAACTGTGTTGCCTGCAACAAAGGAAAGCAACACAAGCTTCTTACAAGACCAATCACTTTCTGTTAGCACCATTCTTGCTCCGCTCCAGTTAACTTTACATGGATTCTTTTTGGTCCTACATCCATCAGAAGCAATGAATCCACAAGTACTCTACTCCTTGTGGTTACAGATGACTTTAGCAGGTTTACTTGGTTTTCTATTTTGGGGACTAAGGTGAAACTTATGGTATCCTTAAGCAACATTATTACTTTTCTATATTGAAAACTAGTTAACTAAAAAGGTTAAAGCCATAAGGTGTGGCAATTTGAATAAAGTTTAAAAATTCAAAATTAAATTGAACTTCTGTGGGGTCAAAGGGATGTAGAAGGGATACATAATGCCAGAACCTCACAACAAAATGAGGTTGCTGAAAGAAAGAATAGAACCCTCATAGAGGCAGCAAGAACTATGCTTGCCGACTCTAAGTTGCCTACCATGTTTTGGACAGAAGCAGTGAGTACTGCTTGTTATGTTTTTGAACAGTGTTTCTATTGGCTAATACCCATAACACGATACCTTATGAACTAGTGTCTGGGAGTTCCACCATCATCATCTAAACCTTTAGCGGTGTCTTGTTGACCATACTTAACACCATGACTACATGGAAAAATTTAAAGGGAAAAGCTGATGATGTTTATGTTGGGATGCTCACTCATAGTAAAGCTTAATAGGGTCTACATTTATACAACAAAAAGATAGAATAAACCACTTAATCTGAGATAATCTTGAAGACTAAAGCCTAATTACAGGTTTGGTTATGATTGGTATTTTGATCTTACTATTTGACTTAATCTTTAGGTTATACTCGTTCAAAACTAACACCCGCAGGTACCAAGATACTAAACATACAAGCCAGGTACTCAAGATGATTCAGATTCGGAGTTGTGATAACAAGTAAATAATTGTTCCTTCTTGTTCTCTCTCTTTTCAGGTCCTAAGGTTAATGAAGCTAGCTGAAATATGGAGAGCAGTTCAGAATATGAAGAGGACCTTGCAAGGCTTCAACAACGAATAATGAAGCCCATACTACAGCTAGAGAACATCTGAGTCAAGCTGATCTTGCAACCAGTAGGAATGGAGTTCCTGCTGGTAAGATTGATTTTGCTGCTGATGTTTCTGATGGTCATTCTGAAACCTCTACTCCTGTTTGTACAACTGTTCATACTGCTGCAACATCACTTCCTCCTGGTCACTCATTGGGCTCAAGTGTACATTCTACAAGATATCCTTCTCCTTCTGACCTTGCAAATTTCCTGTGTACACATCACAAGAAATAGGAGGACATATACAACCAATCCTGATTACTGACATTTTTCTCTTCCTCTTCATATGATGCTGATTTTGGTGGTACTGTCACTAACTTTGCACCAAGTGTTGTTGTTGCTTCAGTTCCTACTAAGAGGGTTACACTATTCATCCTCCAATCACAGATACTTGGAGATCTCACTTCAACGTTCAGATCAAGATGCACATGAAGAAGTCCATACGCTTTTGGTGTCAAGTGCTTTTGTTTAGCTATGATCCATGCATCAACAATGGAACAATCACACAACAATTTACATTGCCTGTTTGCTTGTTTTCCTATCACAACTTGATACAAGCAGTGTGGCCACAAGCTCTTAAATGGATCCTGCTTATGGGTTTGAAGCTATGCAAAGGAGATGCAACATTAAAAATCCAAAAAAAAAAAAATAAAAAAAAAAAAAAAAAAAAAAATAAAAAAAAATAAATATGGCAGCTTTCCCTCTACCAATGGAAAAATTGCTATTGGGACTAAATGGATTCTGAAGAACAAAAGCAGATGCCAGACAGGTTAGAGTCAGGACATAAAGTCCCAGACTGGTGGCTTCAAGGACCATAGCAAGAGGAGGGCATTGACTGATGATAAGGTCTTTGCTCCAGTTGCTACATAATCGAAGCGATTCGAACTAATCCTAGTCATTAGCCTTATATATGGGATTATGGTATATCAAATGGATTGTCAAATGCCTTCTCCTTTATGGGGAAATTGAAGAGAATTTTATGTTACTCAACCTAAGGGATTAGAAGATCCCATTACCTAAGAATGTTTATCAGAGTTGTGAAAAGCTTTGTATGGTCTTCATCAAGCACAAGGCCTGTAATGCAAGATTTGTCTACTTTACTGTTTAAACAAAATTACAAAAAGAGTACAATAGACAAAACTCTTTCAATTGAAGAAGAATTCCAGGGATATATCATACTAGTTCAGTCTATGTAGACATTATTTTTGGGTCTACAAACCAGGTGAAGGGAGAACGGAAAGAATAAAAGGCCTGATATGACTTTGAGATCTTTGATGAAAGGCGAATTTTGATATGGAGTGCTATTGGGGAGATTAACCTTTTTTTCTTGACAGTGCTTACAAGTGAAAGCAGAACCTGATGGGATCTTTATCCACCAAGACAAGAATTCCAGGACATGCTTAAGAAATTATGAATATGGAGAGTGTGAACGTGCAACAACACCCTTTGACTTCAACACCAAAAATCCAAGGATTAACCTGAAGATGCTTTTTAATGTTCACTTATACTAGATCCTGATAGGTTATCCCTTATGTATTGTGACAGCTTTCAGGCCGATATTCAGTTTTGCAGTGAGTGTTTGTTCTAGACACCAGGGGGGTTGGGGGGGGGGTTTACACCTTGACTTCCATCTTGATGCAGTCAAGAAGATCTTTAAGTATCTTAAAGCCAACAAAAACTAGTCTAAGGTACCCGAAGAGATTCTCACATTTTCTATTGGAAGCATATATTACAGTGATTATGATGGTTCTCATGGTGATAGAAAATCAACAACTGTGGATGTCCAATTCTGGGTAAGAAGAGTTGATTTCATGCAGCTGCAAAAAGCAAACCAATATGGCTACTTCTTCCACTGAAGCAGAATATGTTTGCATGCAGGCTATCTGTTGTGGTCAGGTACATTGGATTACAAAATCAAATGCTTGATTATGGGTTTCAACTTTATGAAACACCAAATTTTTAGTGATAATCAAAGTACCATTTGCATTGTTAAAAATCCAGTTTTTCACCAAAGAACAAAGCACATAGAAATTAGGCACCATTTTATTAGAGATGCAAATGAGAAAAATCTTATTCAGGTGCTTAAGATTTATACAGATGCAAATGTGGCTGACTTGTTAACCAAGGCATTTGATGAACCTAGGTTTAATCATCTAGTGATGCCATAGTTAAGGGGAGGATTTGAGTCCAAGGGGAGGACTAATTTTGTAAAATTTTCTAAGTAGTAGATTTTTCTTTTATGTTTACCACTTAGTTTTCAACACATTTTTCTTCTGGTAGTTTTAAATTTTTTCTACTGATAGTTTTAGTTGACTAATTTTAAGTAAATTTTTTCCTTTTCATTGTAAATGTTTTGAGTGTTTTAGACTAACCTTAGGCAGAATGAATGATACATCAGTGTAGAATTCAATAGAAATGTGGCCTTACTATTGATGAAAAAGTCATATTACTGGGTGGTTAAGTGTCTTTTCTGTGTTTAGCAAGAGTTCTAACTGGGTAATCTTTACTTGTTCTACAGTAGACACAATCCTATTGGTCCTTGTTAGTTTTTCTTTGGGGTTGACTTTTCTTTGAGCGGTGTCCATTAAATGATTTTAACTTAATTCAAAGTTATAGTTGAGACAATTGGGCCATTTAATTCATCAAAGGTCACCTATTTAAAGGAATAATTGACTTTTACTCTCATTTTTACAAACCCTAATTTTAACAGCCCTTTTACTCACTCCACTCACTCTTGGAAAATCTCGATTTCCTCTACCAACCAGTAGTAACTTACTCTTGCAAACATACACCAGCACTAACACTCAACCACATCCTTTGTAATCATCAAATCAATGGCCGCACTTAAGTATCGCTGGATGATCACAACAAGGTAGGTTTGTAGTAGAAACCAAAAGCAGTGCCGACTTATCACTGAGTTCTTGACTTTTTTGTGGGGTTCGCACAAGGAATGGCAATTACCCATGCCCCCATCATCTACTAACTCGTTGATCAACAGTTCTGGTCCATGGCCTCTCCACAAGCTTCTGAGTAAAGGCCATCCAGCTATAACTGGCCACCTTTGATTAGGTACTCCCTATACCATTACATGAATCAATTAGTTAGGAGAGCCAACATCAATTCATATGATATGGTCGTTTGTTGAGACTTGCCCATAGCTGACATTATAAAATTAACTTTAGGCATGGATAATCTAGGATACCCCAGTGAAGGCAAGCAGACTTCATCCAAAAAAAAAATCTCACTCAATGGCGGTTCTTAGTTTACACACTACATGCATTGTCTCAGACCAAATCAGGTAGCTGGGATCAATCTGAAGCCATTGGCTAATTGCTACTTATTAGTTTTACTGAGGGTAAGGAAGGTATAATTGGTCAAGCTATATTTTCAAAGGGATGGTTAACAACATCAACAATCCTAAAAAACTTTTTTGATGTATATTATTTCCTCAAATGATTTTGGAAATTAACCTAAGAATACCAACAACAATATCATGCTTTAAAACAGACAAGCAAAATGTTGCTAACATGAGGTTAAATTTTCAAGGGACCACATGCCACTTTCGGGTACCAATGCTTCCCCCAGCTCAAACTGCTATTTGCCAGTGCTAGTTCAGGGGAAGCTGCACTATCTAACCCTCAGACTGTCCCTAAGACTATCACTAAACCTGATCACTCTCATGACCATGAATCCACACCACCTAAACCAACCACTTCTAATTCTGGTGCTCCAGTGAATGAGCCAGGTCCCTCTTCCGACCCCAACATTGCATCTTCTTCAAGACCTCATGAGTCTGCTCCTGACCAATTCACTTCCACAAATGTGGAAGATGAAACAATGGGAGGTTCTTTTCAAACCTTACCTCCTAGGTCCACTCAAGCTCCACCTAAAGGTACAACCTCAGGAGGTGCTGAGGACCTTGAGAAACTAACAGCTTTGTCTACTCTAGTGTCCACTCTTGTGCAGAAAGTGAATACTCAAGAATCTGAACTTAACGCACACAAGCTGCTGTTCAAGGAGGTAGTAGGAAAGGCTGTTAAGAAGGAAAAATTGTAGAAGGTATAAACTGCCAACGTAGAAAAAGTGAAGTTTGTGATGACTGATTTGCCAAGGAAGAGGATGCTGTGCAAGATGAGGGACCTCTATCAAGCTGGCTAAGGCAGCTGCTACAGCTGCTGCTGCTTCAGCTGTTCCTACTGGTGGTTCTCATGAAGCTGATATCACCTAGTTCCTATGTTCCTACTGATGAGTTTGCTGGTGGTTCTGATGTTCCTGCCGTTGCACTACTTGGTCCTTCAGCTGATCCTTCCAACAAGCGTAACTCTCCTTTTGTAGCAAGAAGACCCCACCAGTCATAGAAATGAACATTAAGGCAAAGAGAGGAGCGACATATTAGTTGAAGAAGCTAGCGAGGAGATTGTATGAAGAAGAGCCGGATGAGTTTGGAGAGAGCAGAGAGATCGATGCAGAGGAAACGACAAAAGGATGTGCACTAATTACAGCAAAAACTATACAGATTCTGATTGGACCTAACAAAATGCCGTCAAGTTCATGCCAATCAAGGACATACTTCTGATCATTTAGGTCCTGATTAAACTAAATGAATAACTTTTGCTGACAAGATATGGTAAACACTGATTGCTAAGAGAAGAAGAGAGTTTGCTGAACAGAGGTTTCAGGACAAGAGGAATAAGCCTATGACCTATGCACAACAGAAGGCTTATATGAGAACTTTTGTAAAGAATCAAAGCTCCACCATTTATACTACAGGATGGACCATGAAGCATGTGAAGTCATTTTCTGATGATCAACTCAAAACTAAGTTTGACAAAATAAGAACAGCTGCTGCAGAATTACAATCTCTAAACATCAAGAGGTCTCTTAAAAGACCTGGTGCAGATTTAGAGCAAGCTAGTTCAAAGAAGTCCAAATCAACTGAAGCTCCAAAGTCTGATGTTCCTGCTGATTCACAACAGCCATCTGTTGAAGTTCCTTCTCAGAAAGCTACAATAGAGGATGTTGAAGCTCCTTCGAACATTGCTTCTATAGCCCAACACACTGGTTCCTCACCCAAGAAGGTTGGTACCAGGAAGAAGCGCGATAGGTCGCGAAAAGGTGTTCATGCCATCTCACTCTACATTCCATTGATAGACGAAGATCCTGAAGCTGAACCCAAATGTCGCCATTCTAAGCATGCTTCTGATTAGGATTCTGTATTTCTGATTGATGATAACACCCTCTAATTTCTTGTTGTTGTTTGATTAGAAATTATTGTCTACGGCGTTATGGCTCGATCAATGCCTGTCTACGGGAAAGACACCACTCGCAAGTGTTTCACAATCTACGGAAATCCCTTCAGTTGGTTACTCGAGTTAGACTTGATGAACATTTATGCCGTGTGGAGACATTTATCAGGATAAGCAAGCTCGTGGGTAGTTGGTCCTGTTCTTTTGGGAGATCCTTAAGGTTTTGATGGATTTCTCACCTGAAGTGATATGAAAGGGTAAAGAGATGTTTGGAAGACCCAAACACACTTGGAGCATCTCAAAGTTGGAAGCAATATTCTATATATCAGTGTTTCATGTGTTTGGAGACAGTTCTGAGTAGAACTTCTGTTGTACATAGTTTTGCACCGATAAGAAGTATCCCTCTCTCTGTCAACCCTTATCGAACGATGCTTGATCATCACTGGCAAAATTTTTTTTTGGGGTCACGACACAGTTGTCAATGAACTTAACCACTGCAGTCATTTGATTACCATCTCACAGAAACAAATTTCTAATTCCCGCGTCCTAAAGGTTCATGAACGTGGTACTATCTAAGTTTGTATATATATCTTATTCTTTTGCTGAGTTTTTCTCAATATTTTTGGTTGGAAGGCTTGTTGAACAAGTCGTTTGCTTCTTGGAAAATCTGGTTTTCTGGTATACAATCTTTTGGGAACTTGGATCACTTGGTTTTTAAACTGCAGATGAAGTACTTACTTGGTTTTTCAGGCTCATCTTGTATTTCAGTGATCTAATTTGATAAACATGTTTTTATGGCACAATCTTTAAAGAATTTTTTTTAGGTGCAACACTCTATGGCTCTCAATTCAAGCCTTTATGGCTTAGAATTAACGTGAATTTTGGTTCTCAATTACCAGCCATTAGGCTAGAACTATGAGGTTTGGTTTCAATTCCCAGGTCTATGACCATAATGTAATTGATATAGTTTAATGAATTCATAAACATTTTTCTTAGATCCCTCAACAGACTGATGTTAAAGTACCAACTAAGTTGAGATGGTTGCAATCCACATGGAGTAACCCTTTCTGGGTCCCAAGGATTGTTTCGCCCACAAGCAAACGGCATGTGGTAAAGGCTTATAAAATCCGTTGATGTTGCCATGTTACCCAAAAAATAGATGGTTTTCCACTTTCCATATTCTGAAAATGAAAAAAAGTGGCTTTATTAGAAGTTCCTGATCAAACTGGCTTACAGGAAAAGAGCATTGTCTCAATCCTTTATAGGCTGTAATGACTTGCCAAAAAGTCATATAGTTCTTCACTTTCTATTATTCAAAGTTTCTGAAAGTGGAAAATGGTTTCAGTCCTCAGGAATTGACCCTTTTTCTGGGTGCCAATGGACTGACCTGAGCCTAAGAGTTAATAGCTACTTGGTAAAGGCTCATCAACCCATTCAGTAGCTGTGGTGGTCCCTGTTTGCAGCTCCATGTTTAGGAACGCTGATTTCTGTTGCTGATTCAAAGTTTTTCTGAAGGTTTGCTGTTGGAGTCGGTTTCAAATGTTGCTGTTCAATCCTCGGTGTTTTCAACAAAGATCTATCTAAAACTCGAAGTTACTGTGTCAAAATCAAGTTAAGGGGTAAGATGTTTAGGAATTTGTAATAGATAGTTACACTAGTAGGTAAGTAGTTCCTACTGTATAGTAAAATTTCCTGCCTGGTAGTATGTAGTTCCCGTACTATAAGGATAATGTTATAGTAGTACTGGCAGAAAACAAGTTATTCCTTGCTGGTAGAACAATATTAGTCTAGGTACGTATTATGCTTAATATGAGTTGAGTAGAATATTAGTTAGTGAAGGGATCTGGCATGAGATATCTATGAAAGTGAAAAACCCTTATCACTTAGCTTTAGAGAGTCTTACGGAAATCAAGTATATAGGGTTACTTGGTATTTAAAAACAACGGCATTTGATGAAAGGCAGTGATTGAATTCATTAGAAAAACACGTTTATTATCAATAGAAAAGATCCATAGAGGATCATTATTTTTAG
Source organism: Tanacetum coccineum (assembly GCA_026074375.1). Classification (NCBI taxonomy): domain Eukaryota; kingdom Viridiplantae; phylum Streptophyta; class Magnoliopsida; order Asterales; family Asteraceae; genus Tanacetum; species Tanacetum coccineum. The sequence goes on along the minus strand of BQNB010131671.1, from coordinate 4,970 downwards.
TAATTCTTTAACTCTGTTGTTTATATTCCGCGTAAACAATAGTTTCAATTGTTAGAGTCTCTCTTAGAGTTGCTTGTGATTACATAAGTGCTCTACGACCTTAACAGGCTTGAAGATCTATCTAGGGCTGGACCAACATACACTTTCATAAACTTTTTTAAATGGCTTGTTCTGTTCCACATACCGACGATGAAATCCAAACTTTGGTTAAAAAACTAATTGACGAAGATATGGTTCGTCAGAAAGCGATTTTGGATTTAGCCTTGCAATTTGACAATGCATGCACAGCTAAAGACGATCTTAGAAAAGCATACGCGACATGTAATGACATTCCACAAAAGAGTCGCGCTTTGATCGACACTTTCTTAAAAGAAGGATCTGATAAAGATTACAAGCTGAATCTTTCTATGTATGGAAAGGCGGCAAAAATAGAAAAACAAATGAATGCTAAATTAGTTTGGCTAAGAGAAAAATTTAACTACCGCTCACAAATCCATATAGGTGGTCCATCATCACAAACCTATATAGGTGGTCCGTCATCACAAACCCATGAGATAGGTGATGTATATCTTACTGAGAAAGAGCTACATTAACTACATCTAGATGAAGAAGCCTTAAGAGAAACATTAGAAGAAGAAGCAAGGGATGAAAAAGAACGGGAGGAGAAAATTAGGCAAAAACAAGCTGATGATGAGTTATTCGTGTTGAAATTTAGGGTGAAATATGATTCAAAATATGTTGGAAACACAAAAAGTGTCGGTCACTTCCAAGTTGTAATAGGTCTTAGCTCGTAGATTATGTCATGTTAAGTATAGAAGCTAATCCGGCCCAAGGCCCATGGGAAGCCCATCATAGCCTATGGGCCGGCCATCATGTAACTATATAAGCCCTCTCCTAGCCTTGGAGAGGGGTTGGTTGTTTCATTTCTTCCATATTTTCCACATAGTAATAACATCATCCATTCCATCACTTTCTCTCTCTAAACATCACAACCCACATCTCTCTCTTGTTCTTGGTTTAGATCATAAGATTACATGTTTCTTCAATTGGTATCAAGAGCCATGGAGTGGTGTGTTTAGTTTTTGTGTTTGTCTTGTGATTTGTGTTCAAAATCTTTATAAAGAACAAAATTTTTGATTCAAATTTTTTGGCGTAAAAACCTTAAAGTTTTCATTTTTATTGTTCCTATAGGGTTAGTAACACTAGTTGTACAAGAATTTTTGCTAAAAACCATTCAAAAATGTGTCTTTTTGAGTTTTGAAAATTTGAGTTTCGTAGTAGTTGGAACCGAACGAGTACAACCGAACAAGGTCACCGAACGAGTAAGCCGATCAAGAGAACCGAACTAGCTCAGTTATAGTGGGAACCGAACTAGTATCTCTTTGGCAACCGAACGAGTTGTCTGTTTCAAGAACCGAACTAGTTCATCTGTGTTGGAACCGAACTAGACTCCTGTCAGTTGGAACCGAACGAGTGCTCACTAGTTAGAACCGAACGAGGTTTCACAGTTAGAACCGAACGAGTTAATCGAAACTAGAACCGAACGAGGTTTACTCAAGCGGAGCCGAACTAGCGTATTTGTTTGACAACCGAACTAGATAACCGAACAAGCAGAGCCGAACCAGCTGAACCGAACTAGTTTGTCCCTTTGTCAACCGAACAAGACAACCGATCTAGGCAATTTCTTTGTCAACCGAACTAGTCAATTCCATTTAAGACACACTAACTCAAATTTCTAAATTATACGGTTATTTCTTTGACTTGTAAAATCCCGTGAAACATTAACTTGTTTTCCCGGTTTTGTCGAGAATTGTAAAATCCCGTGTAGTTTCATTTCAAGACTCAACAATCACATAACCAAACACAATTTCTTTCTACCACCGATCGATCAATTTGTAATCTTTTTGATACCACAATGACGACTCTTGCCGATAAGTCACTTCTTTCAGGAGGAGACAACAAACCACCAATGCTTGAAAAACACTTGTATGATTCTTGGAAGAGCCGAATGGAACTGTATATGTTGAATAGACCTCATGGAAGAATGATTCTTGCCTCTGTTGAAAAAGGACCACTCGTTTGGCCTTCAATCACTGAGGATGGAGTAACAAGGCTTAAGGAATATATTGAACTGACTCCCGCTGAAGCCATTCAAGCTGATTGTGACATCAAAGCAATAAACATCATTCTCCAAGGCCTTCCAACTGAAATCTATGCTCTTGTGAGTCAACATCGTGTTGCAAAAGATCTTTGGGAGAAGATTAAACTGCTAATGCAAGGAACGTCGTTAACAAAACAAGAACGAGAATGTAAGCTGTATGATGAATTCGATAAGTTCACTTACAAGAAAGGAGAGTCGTTACATGAGTACAACTTGAGGTTCACTTTGTTACTCAATGATATGAACATCTACAAGATGCCATTGGAGCAATTTCAAGTTAACACCAAGTTTTAAAACATTCTTCCTGATTAATGGAGCAAATTTGTTACTGATGTTAAATTGGTCAAAGACTTGCATACTACCAATGTTGATCAGCTTCATGCTTACTTGCAACAACACGAAAGACATGCAAATGAAGTTCGTTTGATGCATGAACGTAACTCCGATCCTCTTGCTTTAGTTGCATCTCATCAATTACCTCCGTCAACTTATCAATCTCATCTACACACTCTCCCAAACTATAGGTCCTAATAAACAGGATTTGAATGAGCCTTAAATGACTTATAGTCCTTTGAATAAATCCAAAGAT
>BQNB010131669.1:449-18746 GCA_026074375.1 Tanacetum coccineum | reverse complement strand
ACGAGTATAAGGTAGCAGCTGTTCTGGAGTGGCCAACTCCAACTACCATTACTGAAGTTCAAAGTTTTCATGGGCTTGCTTCTTTTTATAGATGGTTCATCCCGAATTTTAGTTCCATTATGGCCCATTTGACAGATTGTATGAAGGCAAAGTCATTTGTGTTGACGGAGGAGGCGGAGTCAGCTTTTCAGGTTGTCAAAGAAAAGCTTACTACAACACCAATTCTTGTATTGCCTAACTTTTCTAAAGTTTTTGAACTTCATACGGATGCTTCAAAGGTTACAATTAGGGGTGTTCTCAGTCAAGGTGGTCGGCCTATTGCCTATTTTAGTGAGAAATTGACGGAGCCAAAGTTTAGGTACACTACTTATGACCTAGAGTTTTATGCGATGGTCCAAGATGTAAAGCATTGGCGCCACTATCTGTTTCACAAGTAGTTTGTTTTGTTCACTGACAATGATTCTTCTAGGCATATTCGCACTCAAGATAAGGTGTCACATAAGCATGGGCGTTGGTTGGCATTTCTTGAGAAGTTTACTTTTGTGGTCAAACACAAGACTGGTGTTTACAATCGAGCTGCTGATGCCTTAAGTAGGAGGAGTAATCTGTGTGGAAACCGTAGAGAGAGGGGGGGCTGAGGGGTGAATACGTTTCTTTTTAAAAACTTTAAATATTTTATATCAAAATTTCCAAGACTCACTGTCGGCGGTCCCATAAATATATGGGGGCCGCCTAGTACATCAGGGGGCCGCCCTATTTAAAGGACCACATATTTCGCACTCACATTATGTGATGGGTATTGTACTCTAGTCAGGTGTTGTGTCACATAAAGAATGCGGCAGTTGGTTGGTGGCTTTTTCTTGAGGATGTTACTTTTGTGAGGTGCAAACTATAAGACTGGTTTTTTTGTTTTGTTACAATCGAGCTTATGATGTATATGCTAATAGAAAGAAGTTTACTTCTTGTGTGTTACAATCACAAGACTGTGTTTTACAATCGAGCTTTGATGAATGCCCTTAAGTAGGAGGAGTTAAGTAGTAGTAATTGTGTGGAGGAAACGTTATAGTGTGAGAGGGGGGGGATCTGGGGGGCTGACTGGTGTGCTGGGGCTGTGCTGAACGGGGGGGGGGCTGGGAGTGGAGGCTTGTGAAGGAGCTGTGCCGGGGGGGGGGGGGCTTTGAGGTGGAGCGGATCGTGAAGGAGATTGTTGTGAAGTGGAGGGGGAATGGAATATGTTTCTTTTTTAATAAACTAACTTTAAATATTTTATATCACAAAAATTTATAGGACTCACTTCCGGCGTCCACTAATATATTATGGGGCGCCTCGCATCACTACGTTGCCCTAGACTAGTACTTAGCTTATTCACTGGGAGGCCCACAAAGGCCGCCCCTACCCTATCCTATGCCCTTTCCCCCCCCCCCCCCCCGCCCATTATCCGCACCTTATTTTAACCCCGCCCTATTTAAGGAACGCCTCCAGAAGAGGTTTTTTTTTTTTTTTTGTTTGGTTAGGTATTCATGTGTTTTTCATTCACCAATCAAGTTTGACGCAATATGAGAATGGGTATGTTTCGATTAATGATTTTTAAAATAACTAGCGTTTTCTAACCAATATATCCACATCACCATGTTTACTACAAAGAGCTACAAAACCATGACTAACAAAACATACTACAACAATGCACTCCAATCATAGCACAATGCAAAGTGTAAAAGTTTAAAGCGAATAAATGTAAAAGAATAAGTAAAAGAGAAAAGGTTTATAAAAGAAATGCAACCGAGTGAGGATTATAGTCGTTCAGTTTCGAGTCTTGAGTGCCTCCTCTTCACCTTACTACACATCCTCGAGTATTCAAAACTCGAGAGAGAGTTTACTTCAATAATCAACAAGTCCCATTTTGGCGGGAGGAACTGAGGAGGAGATAATATTATACAATGCTTACATTATTTTCGGACACTATGCTAGATGTCGTGTTTTTCTTTCGGAGGTAAACCAAACCTTTTATGTTTTATGGCCTCCGTTCGGCATAACATAAAAAAACCTTGTGTTTTATGGCCTAAACACATAAACCGCGTTCGCTTAACATTTTTTCTGACCACTAAGCTAAATGTAAAGTCACTAATCTAGTAGAACTAGTCTACAACTTCTCAATGTATTTTAAGTCTAAAATTTAACCAAACCGACAAATCAACCCATCCAAATATATTACACATCATTTGGCTCTACACATATAAAGATTGAAAGACTTGACTCGTCTATATGTAACAATTGCTACAACATGGACTACTAGACTACATAACTTTTGGATTTGAAGTACGACCGAAGTTGATTCTCTTGCACTTGACGAAAAGGAGGAAAATGGATAGAATATTTGATCACATTTAAACTAGATTAACAATGTAGAATATGAATCAAAGGGAGATTTTGATAGGAGATCTAGTGAGATCTCCAGTGAGAGAGAGAATGAACTGAAAGAAAAAATCATACAAAAAGGGTTGTAAAATCAGTGGAGATGATCCCACTATTATAGGAGTGAAAGTGGACTGTCTGCGGCAATAGCTTGCTTCCCGGCCGGCCTCAGATATATTAGGGGGCCGCCAGCCACTAGGTCTTTACGCTCACTTTTCGTCTTTTGTGGACCTTTTGCCTTGGTCAAGGGCATTCGGTTAGAATCTGTATTAGGGTTGCTATATAAGTGTGTACTATATCACGAATCATACATCATTTGGATCTACACACTACTAAAGATTGGAAAACATTGACTCGATCTATATGTAACAAATGTTACAAATGGACTAACTAGACTACATAACTTCATATCTTGAAGATGACCGAAGTTCTTCTCTTGCACTTATGTGATTTACATCGGGTGCAAACAAATGTCGGTGTTGATGTAGACTTGAGACATAAAGTGTTGTTAATATGTATGCATTGATAATTTGTAATTACGAGTAACTTGCGTACTTTACGTTATGTATTACAGGTTACATGTTTGTTATCACCAAAACATAAAGAGATCGTATAGATTAAATATCATAATATTTGCACTAACAATCTCCCCCTTTTTGATGATGACAAACTATGTAAACTATAGCACATAGTAGAGTTTAAAAGTTACTCGTTTACACTCCCTTCTCCTACTTTTGTCGAAGCAAAAAGGTATAGTGTGGATTATGGTTGGAGCATATAGGTTGGAGGTTTGTGAAGAAGACATAAGAAGAGGGTACGTGCTCCGGGTATATATGTTGGAGGAATGAGAAGAGGATAGGTGCTCCGAGTATATAGGTTTGAGGTATGAGGAGAAGATGTGAGAAATAAAGGTGAAGGTGATTGTGTGTTCCTTAGATAGTTTAGAAAAGGTCATGAGAGGTGAGAAGTAGGCAAGACAAGAAGGTAGGTACTTTGAGTGTATAGGTTGAAGGAATGAGGAAAAGGTAGGTGATCCAAGTATATTGGTTGGAGGAATGAGAAGACAACATGAGAAATACGGTTGAGGTGATTTTGTGTTTCTTGGATAATTTAGAGGATGTCGTGATAGATGAGAAGAAGACATGAAAAGAAAGTAGGTACTTCAAATATATAAGTTGAAGTTATGAGAGGATGACCTTAAGGTTTAGGGTGATTTTGAAGTGGAGGAGGTGAAGTATTTGGAGTATGAATAAACCCTTCATCGTATTTGACAATCCCCAATCCTATCTTCCTATAAAGGTGAGCTTGCATCATCCTAGTGAAGTCTTCTATCATCATGGTTAAACTAAATCCATGCTATTAAACCACATAGCTCCTAGCTCCCCCTTGCTTATTGCATCCCCATGATAATTACATTCCTTGTATATTGACTCTAACGGATCCATGGATCAAATAAATTACCATCGATGCTCAAGAAGTTCGATGCAATTTAAATGAGCAAAACGCTTGCAAGTGCTCCCCCTCGGTGTATGCTCCCCCTTGTTTGGGGCACCAAGGAATCAAGATATTGTTGTGCTACAAAACAAAGTTAGTAGACAAGTGCACATATACATATAGCAAAACATTAGCGGGGAACTACACATGCACTTCTAGGTTTTATTATTCTAAAGTATGACACTTTTGAAAGAAAGTTAGAAGCTAGACACATGCAATCATTATTTAAAAACAACAATCTAAATGATATAACTAAAAGACTCAAGACGTATTTTTGTTAATAAGAAAAGGTCCCAACTTTCAATTCGTGGTATTTTTGTTGATGGTGACTGGATTACAAATCCTACACTTATCAAGGACGAGTTTAGAGAGCACTTTGCCTCTCGTTTTAAGCATCCAGCTAGTTTCCGCCTTAAGCTGAATTCCCCTTTCCCTAAACGGCTATCCTCCAACCAGGTTATTGACTTGGATTGTTGTATTTCCAGATCTGAGATCCGTAGAGCCGTGTGGGAGTGTGGTGAGAACAAGTCTCCTGGTCCCGATGGATTCTCCTTCGAATTCTTTAGGCGGTATTGGAATTTTATTGGTCCGGACTTTTGCCTTGCTGTTGAGAGCTTCTTTATTAGTGGGTTACTTCCGAGAGGGTGTAACGCCTCGTTTATTGCTTTAATCCCTAAAGTTTCGGATGCCAAGTTCGTTTTAGACTTTAGGCCCATAAGCTTGATTGGGAGTGTTTACAAAGTGATAACTAAGATTCTTGCAAATAGGCTGGCTATGGTGATTTTGGATATTGTTTTGGACACACAATCTGCTTTCGTGGCCAAAAGGAGCATTCTGGACGGGCCTTTCATATTGAACGAAATCCTCGCTTGGTGTAAAAGAAAAAATAAGCAAGCTCTGTTTTTTAAAGTCGATTTCGCTAAGGCCTATGACTCCGTGCGTTGGGATTACCTCCTTGATGTCCTTCTTGCTTTCGGTTTTGGTCCTAACTGGTGTAAATGGATTCGAGGTATTTTCTCTTCTGCTTCGGCTTCTATCTTGGTCAATGGGAGTCCTACTTCCGAGTTTCCATTTTTTTGTGGGCTTAAACAAGGTGACCCCCTGGCTCCATTCTTATTTATCCTCATAATGGAGTCTCTCCACATTTCTGTTTCTAAAGCTGTAAACGAAGGAATTTTTAAAGGTCTCTCGATCCATGATTCGGATCCTATCTCTCATCTTTTTTATGCCGACGACGCGGTTTTTATTGGGGAATGGTCCGAAGACAACTTGGTGAATATCGTCAGAATCCTCGATTGTTTCTTCTTAGCCTCGGGTTTGAAAATAAACATTCAAAAAAGTCAAATCCTAGGTGTCGGAGTTCCTCGTGACATTGTTATCCATAGTGCTTCGTCAATCGGGTGTGATGTTTTACAAACCCCTTTTAGATATCTTGGAGTGTCGGTTGGTGATCGTATGACGCGGTATTCTGCTTGGGATAGCTCTATCCAGAAAATTAAATCTCGGTTATCCAAATGGAAGAGTAAAACTCTTTCTGTAGGTGGAAGATTGACTCTTTTAAAGTCGGTCCTTGGTTCCGTTCCGTTATATACTATGTCTTTATATAAAGCTCCTAAGGGTATCCTGCACGAGATGGAGTCGATTAGAAGTAACTTCTTCAAAGGAGGAGATCAGTCGGACAGAAAGATCACTTGGGTCGCTTGGGATAAGGTTTTATCGTCTAAGAAGAAAGGGGGTCTAGGAGTTTCAAGTTTGTTCGCTTTGAATCGTGGTTTACTCCTTAAGTGGGTATGCATAAGAATATGAATGGGTGGTGTTGGTGGCTTGGTGTAACAACTCAACCCAACTCATTTTGACCTGGTGTGATCGGATATATACCCATGATTTGGTCTTCAACAATTTATGCTGACATGTTAAGTAATTAGACTTGATCTTCCCTTTTAACATTTTTTAAAGTATATTCAGTCACCTTTTGTAAGAGTATTGCAGCAGCGACAGCCAAACACCCCTTAACATTTGTTGAAAAATGTTGCAGCAGCCATATCTCCACTGCCACTTTCTTCTTCTGGCGACTTTTCTTCTTCTTCCTTGATTGGCTTTACTCGGCTATCTCCACTGCCACCTCAGTCTGCTATCGAGAATCTGCAAACAGGTTGACCAAGTATTTTATTAATATCAGACATCTTATAAACCAACACCGCACGACATAAATAACTCTACGAACAGTTACAAAGTGACCCAAAACTACCAAACTACCATAATCCGCCATATTAACCACTTGACCCGAACCTTCGTTTGTGATGACCTGAAACAAATGTGTCGACCATACTTGACCAAAAAGATTAACCTGAAGCCATGAGCTCAAATAATGACCACCACACAAACTTTCTAGCTTAAAACCCCTTTTGGACCAAGACACCAAAACAACACCACCTCGACCTGAACCCACAACCACACTGGCCTCGAAACAATCCCACTATGACTGAACCAAACGAACATCTGTACACGATATCAGATATTATACGACTTATCCCGATGTCAACTCATAATAGTGTCCGTACCTTTTAATAATTGCATCAGTGTATGTCGGCATGTGTATGTTGAATAGTTTTTACTGTTTGATAGCCAGTCTCTTCTGTCCACTACTCCAATAATTTTTCACATCATTATCTGTTCTTCCTGTCAAAATACGTCGCTTTTTGGGCCATTTCTTTCCGAATTCCCCTCGTTAGAGTGAGATAGAGTGATAGAGTAGTCTCTCCCACCTCCGCCACCAAAATCCCTCCCACTTCCCATCACCAACACCTAATAACCCAACCCCACCCAAAAATTAACATACATTCAATTAATCATTATGAAAATGTAAAAAAAAACTATGGAATAAATAGAGAGAGAGATATCAAACCTAAAAAGCCATAGAAGTTGTAAAATATCAATAATAAACCGTATGTAATTAGGTCAATTATTGCATTTATTTAACCATAAAGGGTATAAATTGACTGTAAGATTGTAAAAAACAACGCATTTGCAATGAACACAAAGTTATGCTAATCAAACAGTAGTATGAATTAATTAAATTCACAACGGTTGTGCTCCAAGTGGGTGATGCGAATAACAGAGATGCGCATACGCAAAAACTGTTGAGGCTCAGGTTACATCTGCTTATTTAGATGCTGATATAGATGAATCTGATGATGAAAGGTCTGATTTTAATTAAATGATGACTTTTAATATGGTTCAGCCTATTGCGAACAAAGCGTTTGTTTTGAGTTTGGATACGGATTTTGATGGGTAATTTGGATCCTAAAGTGACCAACCTTATTAACTCTTCAGAAGCGTAGTTTGTAATCAGTCACATTGAAATCAACACAAACTATGGAGCATGATCGTCATAATGATCCCAACACATAGATCTCCCTCTTGCATAACTACAGTAAGCAAGAAAATAGCAGTCTCCCTACGTAGGTATTATCGTGTTCAGGTTCTTAGAGACCTTCTCAGCCTGCAAATGCCGCCAGCACCACCACCCAAAAGGGGCGATGGTAAAGCAAATTCAGACACTCTCGGTGCGTAACTGAGGTCAACACCATGGAATGAACACAACAATATACTAAATTAAAGGATGAAATTGTTCACAAAAAGAGTTATGTTGCTACCACAGTCCCAAATTAAAGGAAACAATTGTTCGGCCATTTACTTAGCCTATGATATACTTTACAACCAATGAACCTGCTATTTGACTTTTGATAAGCGAAATGCATGTGGCATAAACCCCAAACGCAGACCGTGCCTAACAACTTGTCTCATGATATATAGGTGTATTTATTTTATTGTGATTCATCGAACTATTATTTTATGCTGATGTATGTTCTTCGGCGATTCACGCTAGTGAGTGTGGGGGAAGTGGGGCGTAGATGAGGATGGCGGACATATGAGTTTGTGTGTACAGGTTTACAATAAAAATGTAACAAATCATTAGGTAATGAAACTGTGACAATGAAAGAGGTTTAAACCATACCTGTGATTGGAGTTTTGGGGCATTTGGGTTGTAACTAAGGCAGTTTACTGCTTTTTTTTCAGAGCCCAGATCACCACCTCCTCTTCCTTCCCCTCCAAACTGAAAACATACAAATGGAAACTAATAAAGCAAGTTTGAGTAATCAATAGTGAGATTTTATGCAAATTTTTTTGTAATGAATATAAATGTAATTCCAAAAAGAGGATCAATCAGCTAATGACTGATAATCAAGTCCATAATTGTTGCTAGGGTGAGATTAGGTGTTCCTAAACATTATAAAGTATAACCAAATCACTGTTTCATACAGAAAGGCAAAAACAGATTTCGACACTAATAAAGAACCGCACAGACTACATACTATAAAAATAAAATGTTAAATTGACCGGTCTGGCTGACAACCATTTGGAATTGCTGACAACCAAGGTCAGGGCTGGTCGTTGTGTTTCCCACAACCTAAAGGCGCTTTCCACATAGCAGTAACCATCTGCAATTTTTTTAAGTCAATATCAGAATACAAAAAAACCTGTAGCATGTTAAATGTTAAATATTAATTTCAAATAAAAGATATGTTTGTGGACCTCAACTTAACAGCAATTAAGTCTTCCATTTATCTTGCAGAATCAAGTAGCCTTTCTGCTTGTTGAATTCATGAATTAAGGGCAGCTTCGACCACCTAAAATTACAAACATAAAATTTTTTTTTACTCTGGCAAAATCCTTTATAAAAAAGGTTAGGCTAAAGTTCATTTATAGAGCAATAACAGATCTCAAAAGAGATGACAGAGTTAAGGGAAATGGATCAAATGAAGGAGCTTTTCATATGAACAATACTTGAACAGATGTAATGTCGCAAGTAGAAACATAGTTTCTCGGGTCATTATGAAACCCCTCACGGACATAAATAGTTCGTGTGTTTGGATCAGTTTTTGGCATTTGGTTTTCATATTCACTTAAATCACTATTTGTAAGGTCAGTTGGTTGTTTTCGCATGAAAGTCAATTAAACAGCGATAACCACGAACGATGTTAAAAAAGTCATATAACAACAGATTAAAATCACTGGAGTTCCGACCCAATAACTTTGGTACGAATAAGACGCATAACAAAAGTCTTTTTGGAAAACAGTAGACCAAAGAAACAGGCAAACGATTAGAAACCATTTGAAAAAATAGAACAATCACATACAAAAAACAACCACAAGTAAGTAATTGTGAAGGTAAAGTAAAAGCCTAAACCCACAACTAACAATCATCCTACTACACAATAACACCAAACAATAATAAAACCTAAAAAAAGACTAATTGAAACACTATATGAAACAACAAAGGTATCCCTAACATTTCCTAAAACTCCTAACTAAACACAACCTAACTGAAACACTATATGAAATAACAAACAATTCCTACACAATAAAAAACTGTAAACCAAACCTAATTGAAACAACACGGAGGACAAAAAAAACATACCAAAATCACACAGCAAACGATCTTGTTTAACGACTGTAGAAAAAAGCATCTACAAATCACGATAAGCGGTTTATAAATGGATGGCAACCGTTACCAATGAAACATGACAGTAAGGGGGTATGTATCTATATAAAAAAATTAGGGTTCCATGTTAGTAGATATGCTCTAATTATAGAGTTTATCATCAAATCATGTAGTATATCAGGGTTAATTGAATTTGAATTCGTGTAGGAGATGATTATGTATGAGATTGTGTATATCAGGGTTAATATGAGTATATCAGGGGCGATTGTAATCCCTCCCGATTCAGACTTTATGAGTGATGTGTTTGAATATCAGTACTGATCAGTATTGTTATATACAGTCTTTATGTTGATATGATTAATGTACACATAGTCAAGAATAAACAAATATACACACAGCCCCGATACTTCAGAAAATGAGACTATTACAATACATATTAATTAACATAGTTCTTATTTTGTTGTAATAATAACCTACATAGAGTGCGATGAGTTAGTTCACGCTCCGCGCTGAGTGTGGGTATAGAATAACATAGATCATTGTCAGACATTGATTGACGAGAATCTTAAAAATTAGGTGAATATTTTTGTGTTTAGATATCAGAACTAGAGTATATTATGATTTATTCTAAGAGTGTCATATAAATATAAACTATATAATAATATACTTATACTTATGGTGGCGTAGTATGTGTGGAGGTAGAAGGTCAGTGTGCACAGTAGACCGCCGACAAGACTATGACCTATAACACTTCTTAGCCTCAAGTATTATGTTTGGCAGACTCACTCCACTCGTCGAAATCTATTTTCTGTGTACATATAGTAATACCCTGCCCGCTCTAATCTAAGTATGCTTGCGACTGTAGTTGTGTTGCGACTCATTCCTAGTGTAAAATATGTATCACCTCACTTCCGTAGTCTTCGAGTATATCGCCTCCCTTTGTTAAATAGCTGAATAACTACAAACCCAGATCTCTCATATATATAAACATATTTTTTTTTTGTTTTAATGGTAAATTTAACCTGCTCCCTCCCGACTCCCCTGCGGCTCTCCTCTTTAAATTCGCGCTTACATTTCCTTCTGTTAATAGTTTTTTTTTTTAAATATTTTTTTAAATAATTTTTCTTTTATTCCGCCCCGCCCCCTTTTATTTCTTAATTAAAACAATTTTTTTTAATTTTTTTTTTTTTTTTAAATTTTTTTTTTTTTTTAAATTGGGTTTTTTTTTGATTTTTTTTTTTTTTTTAATAAAGATTTTTTTTTTTGGGTATTTTAAATTGGTTTAATTTTCTTTTTAAAAGTTTTTTTTTGGGCGGTATAATTTCTTTTTTTTTTTATTTTTTAATTTTAAATTTTTTTTACAATTTTAAAAAAAAATATAAAAATATTTTATTTTTTTATTTATATTATAAATTAAAATATGTTTTTTTTTTTTTTTTTTTTTTTTAAATTTTTTATCTTTCTTTATTTTTTTAAAAAATACCTCAGCGTTATTTACAACTCAAGTAGCCCCTTATGATAAGTTATATATATATATCATATATATATCATATATATATCTTTATATATATATATATATATATATATAAATATATAAGTTATTAGCGGGGAACTAAACATTCACTTTTAGGTGTTAGTTCTATAAAATCTCGCGCTCATCGCGTTTAAAAGGATTTAGAAACTAGACTCCATGTAATCAACATAATAAAACAAACGAGATGTATGTTTATTAGAGACTAAAGGCTCGGCCGAACTTTTATTAAACGGAGAGTGGGAGTGATTCGTTTATCTGGTTGACATAAATATATTTGAGTTGACTTATTTAAGGGGACGACTGACACTTAATTTTAGCGGATATGCCAAAATATATACTCTTAAAAGGGAATAAAAGAATATAATGACAGGATAGAAGATATGCTTGGGATTGAGATGAAAAATATTCCATAGAGCAAAAAAATGTGGAAGGATGAGCGAGACTAAAGAAGAAAGGTGTTGACAAGAGGTCGTCAAAAATGATTGATATATCATTTGCACTAACAATTGTGTGCAAGTGATCTTATCGAGACAAAGGTGGATGATTGGGAATTCAAAGGTTTGTTTAGCTGGCTCGGCGGTGGTTGATATGTTGTGGAATTAAAGTGGGTATATGAAGGAGGTGGTCAGTTCTGTTCTATGTGGAAATAATAAGAGACTCAACAATGTGGTGACTCAATAACACTTGAAGATTGAATATCTTCTTTATGTTCTCTCACTTTCTAGAAAGTGGCAAGTTTAGTGAAGGAGTGACATTTGCATTTCGCAAATTACTTAAATTATTTCATGATGACTAATTAAGTTAGGATGAGATTATAGGAGGAATTTTAACATAGTAAACAAGACTAGTAAAAGAGAAGAAGTTTGACGTGAGATGGAAACGTTAGAAAGATCAAACTGACTATTAGGAGGAGACGACTATCAGAATGAAAGGCTATTGATGAAAAAGAGAGAAACGTTTAGAAGTAAAAAGACCATTCGAGGTGAGAAAAGAGGTTTACAAGAAGTGAGGACCAATATGTGAGGAGATTTGTAAGTATGACGATTGTAAGGATTGTATTTAAGAATGAGACGCATTTCATTATGAAAGTCACTTGACTATTAACAACATAAGCAATGATGCTTAAGAGTGTTAGGATGTGAGGATGACCCATTGATCCATAGAGAGATAATGGGCATAAGTTTAGGTGTAGGAAAGACGTCAGCTCTTAGCAGCAAAAAAGAGAGAGGGTGTTCATTTTTATGATTTGAAAAATAAATGACAAATATGACAGGCACGCGCCGCTGCCAGGCGGGTCTACAAACATCATATGGGGGTTCGCCAGAATAGTTATTGGGGGGGCCGTCACGGAATGTGTGTGTGTCTAGAAGTGTGGTAGTTTAGGGTGGCTCTCGCGTGTGAAAGAGTGACATTTTAATTTGCATTTCGCTAATTAAAGATACTTAAAGTACTTCGGATAAAGTCTCTCGCGCGCGCGCAAGTTGTTCACGACGCACGGAATATAAGTAGTCTGGGAATCAAGACTGTAGAAAAGAAGAGAAGGATTTATGGAATATGTTTCATCATTCCTAGACCTAGACGAAGACAATTTAATGATTCACGGTTGAGGGGTAAAGAAATAATGTCAGGGATGTTATCTTCAGACGCAACTTTTTCGAATGGAAATGTTTCCTTTTAAAATGTTTAAAATACTAATAAATTTTTTAAATTCATAAAATTGGTAATGAAACTCCCTAAGACATAGTACTAAGATTTTGTGCCAAGAAATGGGTCATAAGTGTTTTTTAAAGTGGTAAAAACGTGCGTACAAATCAACATAATTTTTTTCTAGAATTAGGGTTTTTCATTAACAAGTTTATTTCATGTTTTTACACAACAAGTATATATGGCGATATGAAACAAGTATGTAATGTTTATAATGAATGGAAAACATGTAAATAAGATGCTTACAATTATGTGGTGAAGATTTGAGGACCAAAGAGTGCACAAACTAACCTAATTACTATTAGAAAACCCTAATTCCAATACCAAAACCCTAACTTATGTATGAACCGTAAATCAAAAGCTTGAATCAGTTGCCTAAGCTTGTTGGATGCCGTTTTTAGAGAGGAGAAATGAGAGAAAAGTGTGTGTTTAAGTGTGAGAAGAGAATGGTTAGGTGGTCTCTTTATATAGCAAGTAAAGATGGCATGGTCAAAAGGGCTTTAGTATCAAATAGTGACTTAATACACCAAATAAGACTTTGAGTGTGCATGAGAGAGGGGAGAGAATCTAGGCTGGCTAAGGGAAGGAAAAGAGGGGTGAGGCTCAAGGTGAGGTGACCTAGTTTGTGTTGGAGTGTTGGGTTGTGTTGATAAAATATAATGCCTAAAAACATTACTAATATTTTTCACATCTTTACGTTTTGATAATCACAAAATATAAAAACGTTCAATGTAAAATTAAACGTAAACAAGTAATTAGTAGTAAATTTTCATTTTGAAAATTATATCACTTCAAGGTATGAATAAATAAATGCTTAATGCATTTTATGATCAAAGAAATTTTTTATTCAACCTCACACTTTTATAAAATGTTGTAAACATTTTTATAAACATTACAAAACATTTTCTACAATTAAAATAAATGTTTTATTCAAAATAAACATTTTGAAATTCAAATTTTCGGACCTAAAAAGGCTAGAAAGTTCCAGAAAATTCTCCCTACACAAAAGGACAAAATGGGGAGCGCCCAGTCTAGGGCGGCCCCCTTAATTTTAAGGGGACCGCCCACCTATTTAAGGGGACCGCCCATAGACTGACGCTCCTCCAGTTTGTCCTATAAATACTGGACTTTTCCCCACTATTTTCTCACCTTTTGCACTCATTCTTTCTGTTCTAAAACAGCCCACACATCTCACTTAAATCCTTTGATCATTTAATCATAAAGCTTTGTTTCCAAGTGATCCAAGCTCAATTCCTCAAGTGCAAGAGAAGAATACTTCCATCATCAAGTGAAGAAGTATTACACCTTAGTGTGTTGTTGCAATCTTATTGCATCCATATCAAAACTTGTAAATCACTTGTAAATCTTGTAAAGTTGTGTAGTTGTTAGATCTTTGTGATTGTTGTAAGTATAGTTAGATCTTGGTGATCTTGCCTAGTAGTGTTAGTTAGGTGTGATTATAGTAGTGGCTTGGTGAAGTTGTGGTGTGAAGAAGTTGTGTAGTCGTGATCAAGTCGTGAAGCTAAGTTGTGTAGTGAAGTTGTGATAGATTGGTTCTAGCTAAGATTAGAACTCGACATTTAGCTTTGTGTCGTAAATCGGTGTAAGCAACGTTGTGTACGGTTTTCTCCGCCATAAGGGAGCTTGTTGACATAGTGAAGAAAACTCTCGAGTTAGGTGCTCGGGGAGTGGAGTAGGGCAAAGAGGTGCTTCGTTACCGAACCACTATAAATCCTCGCGTTGTGGTTTGATTGTTCTTACTCTTATCTCTTGTCTTGCATTATTTTCTCATACTATCTTATTAATTGTTTAGATAAGTATATTGTTTATATTGTGCAAGTGTTGAATTCACATAAAGTCGAATCTAGAATTTTTACAAACACTTACCTTAAATTAAAAAGCGGTAAACTATTCAACCCCCTTCTAGTTTTCCACACATTGTTATGAGTCTAAATAATCTATATGAACCATTCGTGAAAATTCTATACAAGCGCGTAGGTAAATTCGAGCACTTTACGATGGCTCACCAAGTTGTCTTTGGAATCGGGATGGAATAACAGAAAACTGTACTCAAGTCTTGAAGAGTTAAATAAACAAAAATCTGGAAGCGTTTCCAATCTTCTAGTTTATTGTTGAGTAGGCAGTTTCAACTTTTGATGTGGAACAGATTTTAGCCATCCAGTCTGGAGTAGGAGTGATGTAAATTATCATTTGGCCCAAAACGGTATCTTATAAACTAGTTTTAATCTTCGTGCACGCACGGGGCTTGAATATAAAATTTTAGAAGCAAAATGGTTAAATTATAATGCTTTTGCCACGTAAAGAATACGAAAGAATTTTCTATCGTGCAACCGCAAAAGAAAATTTGGGGATACTTTGTTAAATCATCATCAAGGAATAATCAATCAAAGCTAACAAAATAGTTCTTCTTGTTCAAAACACTATTGAACAATTCATTGATCGGAAAGAGGATTCAATAGATAATGCCTTTGCTTATAATTTACACTATTATTACTAGTCTTAAAATACTTGATGAAAGCTTTTCGAGCAAGAATTGAGGTAGGAAATGTTCAGGGCATTAATCCTTAAATGGCGCGCAAAAGTCACAGGATTGAAGAATCAAAGAATCTAACAACTTAATTGTTTTTAAGTGTTTGCATTAATTTTCCCATAGTCTTAGAAAACCAATTATAATCTTGTTCTATTCAAGCATCGATTATCAAAAAGACTCGACTTTCAATTGCATTCCTCATTGGGGATAACGACCCAGGAATCATACTTCCGGATTTACTACATTGAGGTTTTTGACTATCCTTATTATATATATATTTATTATTTATATATATTTAAAAAGGTAAATCAGAACCGATCAAACCACATGAAGAAAGAAAATCATTCCAAAGAAATAAAGACGACAAAAATGGCAAAGGCGAAAGAAAATGCTTTAAGTGTGGAGATCCAAATCATCTCATCGGAGAATGTCCGAAACAATCAAAATATCAAAATCAAAAGACGTTTGTTGGAGGATCTTGGAGTGATAGTGACGAAGATGAAGAGGAAAGGACAAATGACGAAAAGTGTCTTATAGCTAAAGCTTCAAATGAGGTACTCTCCGAAACCAAATATTTTAGTGATGACCAATCATCATTAGACGAAAATGACTTAGATAGTGAATATAGTAGACTATGCAAAATAGGACTAAAAGTCATGGCTAAAAATAAAACTCTAAAACAAGCTAAAATATAATTAGAGAATGAAGTACTAGAATTAATAGATAAATTATCTAGGTTAGAAAAAGGTAAGGAAGTGAATGAAGAATGCAAATTATGTCAAGACCTTAAGCTTGAAAATGAGAAGCTTAGAAAAGAAATATCTAAGCTAAATCAATTTAATGATAGTAGTCACTCACTTAAGAAAATAATAAGTTCTCAAAAACCTTCCAGAGATAAATCCAGTTTAGGATTTAATTTTACCAAAGGGTCACCTAGCGAAACCAAACAAGTAAATTTTGTAAGAGCTCAAGAAGTCGAGTCGAAAGAAAAGTTGATAGAATCAAACCCAAACTCAAAACCAAAATTTATACTTACAAACAATACTAAAATACCTATTACAAGTGATGATGAGGTAAAACGTTTTTACAAACCTTCCTTAAAACCCAGAATCGGATTTACTAAACCCACAATGAGGTTTAAAACACCTCCTCCGAGAAGAAAGGAAAACTCTCATCCTCGTTCCAAAACACCTCAACCTAAGAGAGACCAAGGTAGACCAAATTACTCTAACACTAATCACACAATGTGGAATCATCCACACCAACCAAGCTTTACTCAATGTGGGAGATGTTCACTGTGCATGTGTCCGAATCAAATGCAAAACATGTTCGGAAACAATAACTTCGGACCCATGAAACGATAGGGACTGTTGGAAATTCTGAGTTACTACTGCTAATACTACTTTACTACTGCTGGTTCAAGATTGATACTGCTACTGAAGATTGAAGAATATAAACTAAGTCGTTAGTACTGCTAGTTGTAATAGTTGGTACTGTTAGTTATAGTTAGTACTGTCAGTACAAAATGATAGATCATTAGTACTGCTAGTCAGTTTATTAGGACTGTTAGTATAAGAAGTTAATATTGCTAATGTGATATGCATAAGATATATTAGGAATAGATATGCATGATCATTTAGCGCGGTTTGTAAGCCTGATAGGGTTTTCCTTAGTGTATAAAAGGAACCCTGCGGCATAGTTAGAGATATCAATCTTAATAGAAAACACATATCTCATAGTTAGAATATTTACAATCAATATATTTAAGTTTAGTTCTTCTTAGTATTGCAAGTTAGATTCCGCATAACTTCTAGTATTCACAATCATAGTTTCTCATATAGTTAGTTTGGATTTATCCAAGTTAACTATGCTTTAATAGGCTAAAGAAGATCCGTTTCATTGGGACTTCACAAGTGGTATCAGAGCTTGTGGAGAAACTTTAAATACGAAGAACTTTATCAGATCTAGATCTCTTCCTATAATACATAATGTTTGGTGAAGAACCTGCAACACAAATAGCACCAGTAGAATCTCCTTAAATGGTGTCTACTATAAAACTTCCTATGCTCAAGAAGGGTGAATATACCCTTTGAAGCTTGAGGATAGAGCAGTAACTCACTAACACAGATTATAGTTATTGGCAAGTGATCTTAAATAGTGATGGTCCTATACAAGTAACAACTGATAAAAAAGGTATTGAAACTGAAGTACCTACAAAGACTGCTCAAGCACTATTACAAAGACAAAGAGAAAGAAAAGCTAAAAGCATCTTGCTTTTGGCTATTCCTGATGAGTATCAACTGAGGTTCCATGGAATAAAGGATGCAAAGTCTCTGTGGGCTGCTATTAAGAGTAGATTTGGTGGCAATGTTGAATCTAAGAAGATGCAGAAGATTGTTTTGAAGCAACAATTTGAAAACTTTTTTGTATCTGACATAGAAGGCTTAGATAAAGCATATGATAGGTTTCATAAACTTATCAGCCTTCTAGAAGTTCATGGTGCAGCTGTTCCTAATGAAGATGCAAATTAGAAATTTTTAAGAGCTCTACCTTCATCGTGGAACAATGTAGCCTTGATTATGAGGAACAAAGATGGTATAGATGATTTTGATATTAATGATCTATACAATAACATAAATGTATTTGAAGCTGATATCAAAGGTTCCTCTGGATCATCTTCAAACTCTTAAAATGTGGCCTTTCTCTCTGCAGAAGACACTAGCAGCAGTAATGAAGTTAATATTGTTAATAGTGTTTCTACTGCATCAGGCCATAATTCTCAGGGACAAGCCTCTTTATCATCATATACTGATGATCTGATGTTCTCATTCTTTGCTAATCAGTCAAATAGTCCACAACTGGACGATGAAGACCTAGAGCAGATTGATCATGATGATTTGGAAGAAATGGACCTTAAATGGCAGGTGGCCATGCTTTCTATGAGGGTTAAGCGATTTTATAAGAAGACTGGAAGAAAGTTAATCTTCAATGGCAAAGAACCTGTAGGCTTTGATAAAACTAAGGTTGAATGCTTTAACTATCATAGAAGGGGCCATTTTGCAAGGGAATGTAGAGCACCAAGAAATCAAGGGAACA
>BQNB010131668.1:0-18746 GCA_026074375.1 Tanacetum coccineum | reverse complement strand
CACCTTAAAACTTCTTGTCAAGAAACAATTTTCTATTTGCATCAAGTTTTGTGTGCATATTCATAAAACGCGTTTACTTTTAGAAATCGAATTAGTAACCGTAGCAACTAAGCAGACCTTCACTCCACCTTACTATATAAAGTCGACAACATCAAAAAAAAAATGTTACAACTGACACGTTAAGCTGAAGGGAACAAATAAACCCACTAGGAGCCGAGCCTTTGTCGCAACAATAAATATTAAACAAACACCCAAGTTAAATCAATTTAGAAGGGAAATGCAAACGAGTTACCAAGCGTGGTAACGAAATTATCGAAAGGCATAAATAAAAGTAAACTAAAAGATTTATTGCACAACATCCATTTATTATCTTAGAATAAGTTACATAAAGAACATAAAGGAAATTACAAGTTTTATTACAACCATCCCTAATTTCTAGTCCTTCAAAAAGAGATCTACGGCCGATTGCAAAGAACAATGAGGGTACGAGAATTGTGAATAAAGGCCTAATACTTAAATCCTTCTTCGTATGGGTAAGGTAGGCAAGATAATTGCCGTTAAATAGTGCTACCGTTCGCCTCGCCATGAGCGTGATGATGTGCAACATTTTTGAGGATTGGATAAGAGAAAATGTAAGTGAAAGATTAAGTGTTGTATGGAGAAATGGAGGAGAAAATTTTGTATAAAAAGGGGGAAAGTAACCGTTGGGGTTACTGTTCACCGACCGTTGGGGCACTGTTCAAAATAATAATAATTATATAACACCTCTTCATCATACATTTTTTCGGAAGTAACATATCCGCATCTTTTCTCTGAACAGTTCTTTTCAAGTGTCGATACTTGAGCCTTTAGGACAAGACTATTAATGGGGAAGGGACTGTAACAATTCGTATTTTTTTTATCAATGAACGACGTCATTTAATTCACTATTTTTTTTCTCTCGTACACGTTTGCTTTTAATTTTAATTGTTACGTAAAATCGCGTAAGCTAAAAATTAACAATCAACGTAAACGGACACCAAACAAATTTAAGTTTTCATCAAGCAACGTTATATTTATTTTAGAAAGTAATAATTAAATTATATATTTTATTATTATTGATTGCGTTAAAGTGATTTTCGTTTTCGCAATAAAATACGGTTTAGGCTATCCGAAACCACCAAAACTTTTCTACGCTTCAACAAATACCCACATTTATACCCAATACATAAAAGTTACAAAAATATATCATATATATCATACATGGGACGAAATTGTTGCAATGTATACAAGAAATATAAGAAAAATCTTCCAAGTGGCTTTGTACATCTCCTAGCTAATTAAACCAAGCCTTTCTTGTTCCCTTTATTGACATATTTTTCTTCTTAAGAACTTGAAGTTGTCTAATGCCAAACATATTGCTAATCTTTGGAACATGACTTACCCTATATACATACATTACTAGAAGATAGGAACTAATACCAACACCAAAACACTTGGCAAAAATCCAAAAACCCTCTTCCCTCCCTTTTTGCTCCTCCAAGCTCACGGCACAAACAACCCCATAAAATAAATCCATACTAAATTATCTACAACCCATACATACCTACATACATCCTTTCTAAGATATTTAAAGTCATTTGCAAGCATTGGCTAACCATTTTCAAGCATTAATCAAGAAAAGAGAAGTTCGGGTTTTCATTTGGAAAACTATGGTTCATATTGTGCAAGCTTTGGTTTCTAATCTAAACAAGGGTTTAGATTGTGTTAGTCATCATCTTCATTCACCATAAGGTCATCTTGAACTCTTTATGTTCTTACAATTTTCATTATATGCATATGTTAGTTCTATTATAGCTTGAATCACCATTTAGGATTTTGATCATGTAAAAAGGAGTTTTTACTTGTTATCATCTGTTAGCCTCACTTTTAGTGAAGCTGGCGTCTTACACGTGAATTGGACTAGTTTTGGACACTGCGTGTCACGCAGGGGTCTTTTATGTTAACTAGGAATAGTTAGCTTTTTCTTTTAGTATAAATACCCCTCATGGCTCTCCATGAGGGGGTGGATGTTCATTTTTCTATTTTTCCTTTCAATCTAATATTCCATCTTTTGGTGTTCATCCCCTCTCTCTACTTTCTCTCACTAAAACTACACAATGATCCATCTAGTTTATTTTGATCAACCAAGACCCCCCCGAAAGGTGTTTTATATCGCATACAATTGGTATCAGAGCTAACCAGGGGTGTTTTGTATCATGTGTTTGTTGTTCATGTTCTGGTTACTGTTCACTGTTCATCATTTCTTTTTACACTTTTTATGAATTCTTTTTTTTGTCCTTTGTTCTCCAAAAAATGTCACAAGATAACTGTATGGTGATTATTTGTTTACAGTTCATTTCAAATCTTTTATAAGCTTATTTCACCTTTTTGGTTTTCTTTTCATTTTCTTTGTGCTTAAATGTCACGCAACAAAATCTGGGTCTGATTTTTCCTGGTTGCGTTTTGATGATAAAGACATCACCAGATTTTGTTTTTGCTATTTTTCAAGAAGGACTTAGTACATCGAACGAGTCATTTTTTGGAGTGAGCCGAACTAGTCAGTCGATCTAGTTCTTATTAAGATGAAACCGAACGAGTTCATTTCAACATGAACCGAACGAGTTTTTTTTTGCTTCATGAATCGAACGAGTGAGCTCTTAATGAACCAAACTAGTTGGTTACCAATATGAACCGAACGAGTGAAGTTCTAAACAACCGAACTAGTTGCTTCTCATAAGATTCGAACGAGTGAATTACAACATCAACCGATCGAGTGATGTTATTTAAAGCCGAACTAAAACTCAACCGAGTCAACTCGGTAATTACCGAGTTGACCCAGTCAACTCACTGAGTCAACTCAAACAACATTAACAACCACGGCCTCAACATCAACATCACCCATCGTCACAAATTTTTCAATGCAATCAAATCCAAATCTAATCCTATAATACTAGCGTCACAACACATCGATCTCCATCCTCCATCAAACAACAATACAACTCAAATTAAAATGACAAATCAAAAGATCTCAGATTGTTTGTTTTCGTGTATAACAATTCATTATCAAGACCTTATCAAGATCAAATACACGAAATACAAAACCTCATCATAGATCTGTGAGAGTCGTAACCCTCTTTCAATTTACAAAAATCAAGAAAGACTAATAACAATTATGTTATCATCTTTCTTTGTTTCGATTGTCTCACTCAAAATAAAATTAGAACCTACCCGAGACCTCCATAGAGATCTTGAAGATGAGATGTGAAAGAGATCGTGCTTGGTCTTAGCTTGGTCGCGTTGATTTGAAATAGTAAAGGTTAGAGTAGTTTGATGATGATGATACGAGATGAGTAAGATGAGAATTGATGGTTAGTGTTCTCTAGATGTATCCAAAGTAATCATATGGGGGCGTTATGTTTGGGATTGGTTTTTTGGAGTGAGATTAGGGTGTGGTTTAAATGGGCCTGAATCCAAATTCAGTTTTGGATGAATCGAACAACATAGCTTTTGGCTGCTTGGGCTTTTTCACAAATAAAGTGGACCGCTCACGAGATTTATGGATATGAGTTGTAATCTTAATATTGAGCCATTTGTGATGATATGAGTTGGACTGAGCCACAACAACACAATTTGGAACAAATTTTTGTTATGCATCTTGGGCTTAGAATTGGTTTGGGCTGCATTTGTAATTATGGATCAGGCATTCATGCAGACCAAGTGAGTATAATGTGTATACTGGGCTGATTTTTATGTTTTATTTGGGCATGAAGTAACTACAGTTTGTTGGGCCGGTGTTATTGGTTAGTCCGAGTATTAATGGATATGAGCCGGGTAGTAAAACAAAATGTTGTCGGGTAATGTAAAAGTGACCGGGTTTTATTACTTAGACGGCCGTTAGTATGGTGTATTTTTATGTTATGTATTTGGATTGATAGTAGTTATTTATCGTGGAGTGTACTTATTTAGGTCTTTGTTTTTCGTCAACGAAGTTGACTTTGGGCCGAATATGTTGTGTGCCTAGTAGGTCTTATGGTTTATTTATTGACGGGCTGAGTTATGTTATCGGATTAGCCAGGTATTAAACATTATCTTGTCGAGTAAAGTATAAAAGACCGAGTTTATTACTTGGACGGGCCGTGCTTATGTTAATTTATTGAGCCCGCTATCCGTTGACAATCACAACACATCAAAAATCATGAACAACAACACAACAAACACAATACATTAAACTAAAACGATCCTTATCAAAATTCACCTTCATTCATAAAGGCTATTATTGATTTTTAATGACCACAGGGTTTTTGTACGATAATGCATATTTGGGATTGAAGTAGGCTTTCATGAGGTGTGTACTTATTTTGTCTTCGGTTCTTTCTTTCACCACAATGAAGATGACTTGTGTTAGTGTCGAAGACTTAGATATCTAGTTGCTTCTGTGATTCTTTCTACCTATACCAACAAAGTAGCTATCACTTTAAGGAGTTACATTGTAGTACTCAGTGTCTCACGTAGTTGAGGAGATTTCAAGTGGTGATGTATTTTTTGTATACTTTTGGGTGAGTATATGGTACTTAGAGATTTTCCTCTGCACCATTCCTTCGTCACACGGTTGGTACAAGATTAAGTCACAAGTGAAGGATTATGCTTCAATTAGTGGTCATCGGTATTAGGCAACATAATAGATAAGGGGATTTAGATCAGGTTGATCAAGAGAGAATTGTTAAAGAGAGTACGATTCGACATCTTCTCACAGAGTATTGCTTATGCAATCACGGGCTATGAAGCTAAGTATGCAGTTCCAGTTGGCATATGATGTACACATGTATAGGATGATTCCTTAGTTAGTCATCATCCTGGAGGGAGAAATGTGTACATCTGGTACTTAGTTGATTTTTTTATGTTACCATTTTGATGTTACAGTTTTGACTACGCAGCGGGATACATTGCTTTCACTTGGGACTTAGTTGACTTTGGTGAAACAATTTAATTTGGTACATTCGGGACTTAGTTGACTTTGATGGTACCATTTTGACTACATAAAGGGATAAATTGCGTACACTTGGGACTTAATTAACTTTGGTGTAGCAATTAATATCTGCACTTTCCTGGAGGGAGAAAAGTGCATTTTCGGGTCTTAATTGATTTTGGTGCTACGATTTCGACTTCGTTAAAAGGATTAAAGTGTGTACTTCGGGTATCGAGCTGAATTCAAACAAATATGGAATGCTTCCTAAGTGAGACGATGTTGATGATATCATCCCTCCCTTAAGATTGATGTATTAATTCTTATCAGTCTTAGGGGTGTCTGTTTGGGAGGGAGCTGAAGAAGTTCGGAGCATAATTCATATCAAAGCCGAAGTATTCGGATAAGAGAACTTCAAGGATGACAAATGAGATGCAGATTCTGATAAACTTCGACATAAGTGCAAGAATATGAAGCGTCCTCAAGACATGCAGCTAATTCAGAAACTTCATGATGACCAGAAGCGTATGAAGAAAGTCTTTGAAGTCATGTCAGGAAGTTATGTACAAAAATCCAATCAAAACCGGGTTCGGTAGAAAAAACTTCTATGTCATCCTCAGCATTTCGTTCGTCTACAAGCTGAAGAAATAAAGCTGGAGTATTAAAGTAGATCGTCAAAGATATTCTTAAGGAATACTGGACTTCATTCTTATCATTTTTCTTTATTTTGCTTGTAAGGAACATTGTAACCAATTCACGTGTGACGCCATCTTGGAGGGAGATTGTTAGACTCACTTTTAGTGAAGCTGGCATCTTACACGTGAATTGGACTAGTTTTGGACACTGCGTACCACGCAGAGGTCATTTATGTTAACTAGGAATAGTTAGCTTTTTTGTTTCTTATATAAATACCCCCCCCCCCCATGGCTCTCCATGAGGGACTGGATGTTCATTTGTTCTTTTTCCATTTTCCTTTCAATCTAATCTTTCATCTTTTGGTGTTCATCCCTTCTCTCTACTTTCTCTCACTAAAACTACACAATGATCCATCTAGTTTATTTTGATCAACCAAGACCTCCCGAAAAGGTGTTTTGATCCTTGACACTAGCCATGGATGAGCTTATGGGTTTGGATTCAGCTTATTGACAATAAGCTGAGTCCCTAGAGCTTTTAAGAATTTCTTTTAAGTCTTTGTTTTAGCAAAGGGAAAAGGTTAGCTTCATTTTCCATTTTTGCTTATTTTTATGTCATTTGCTTATTACTGCTTATGTCTACTTATTTCAGTCTTATTATTGCTTATTCTAGCTTAATCTGTCTTTAGAAATGCTTTTCTTGTTTATGTTATAGCTTAAAAGTCCTTTGTTTGAATTTTTTTATATAAACTGTTTGAAATTGCCTTTAACAGCTTATTATGTTTACTTATTGTCTTGTGCTTATTTACATGAGTTAACTACAGGTTAATACTGTTTGAGCACTTGTGGTTTATATGTTTTGATTTAGTCTAGTCTAAAAATTATTTTGGATCATTTTAGTTAAATTTTAAAAGTAGTTTTGGGTTAATATCAAAGTTTTCTACTTAAGAGTTCATTACTGTGAAGTTTTTGTTCCAAGTCTTTCTTTTCTTTTGATTTTATGATTCAAGTTATCAAAGTTTGTTTTACAAGTCTTAAATGTATTATATTTCATGATAAGTATCTAGTCAAAAGGTTTTTAGAACTATTTTATTGATTTTATGGCAAATGGGTCAAAACAGTTTTGTTTTCCAAGCAATGGGTTAGTTTTTAGTTAGATTTAGGATCATTTTTAAGTTAGTCTTAGTTAAATTCAAGTCCTGAATTTTTGAGCATAAGCTCAATGCCATACTAGCTTCATCTGTTTTCAGCTTTTAAGTTCTGAAAAGCTCATTTAATGAGCTTATTTGTGGGCTGCAAAAGCCTAAGTGGCTTATGGTCTGTGCAAAATCTCAAACTGATTATCTTATTTTTCTAGCTTTTCTGCTTATTCCATTTACTTATTTCAGTTGTAGCTTGCTTATTTAGGATAGTTTTAAGTTAGTCTTAGCTTATTTAGTTCTTGTGTTAGCTTTTGTGAGCTTATTGCTTAATTTGATTTTAGTTCAAAAGCTTTTAAAGTTTTAGCTTAACTGTGATCTAATTTGGCTTTTTCTGTGCTTAGTGAGCTAGGATAGCTAAGTGTATAGTTTAAGGTAATTTTTAACTTAATTATGTGTATGTTATTAACCATAATTGGTCGGTGATCATCCAATCGTATTTGGTATTGATTATGCATTGGTCTATTGTTATGGTACTTGGTTTGCTATGATGACTTAAACTTTGGTGTTTGATTAAAGCAACAAGTTTGTAGCCACTTTGGTTTCATAATTTTTAATGTGTTTTAATTACATGTTATATGATTATTGTTCTCATAAAACTTCAATAGGGCTTCTGCAAATAAAACCACTCAAACAGAAATATCTCACAAAAATTTGAGAATATAATTTTTTTTCTGTCGAAAAAATAGGAACCAACAGAGGGCGGCCCCCTTAATTTTAAAGGGGACGCCCCTTAAATTTAAGTAAAAAGGGACCGCTCCTAGTGCTTTCACGAGGAATTAAAATATCTTTCTGCTTTTTGACCCTCTCTTTACCTAGTCTCAGTATCTTGGCCCAGAATGCTTGAACAAATTTGGAATACATACTAAACAGTTTCAAACTCATTCCTTTTCAAACCATTTCCATTCCATAACCTCCAAATGATCACCTCTAACACACCATCTTCTTCATCATTCATCAACCATTATCAACATCCATGGCATCCACTAAAGCCTTCATTTCTAAAGCCTCCAAGAGACCAAAAATCAACATCATTCCACCAAAACAATTGTTTATGGATTTAACCCGTGATGACATAAAAACTCCATCACCCACACTTCAACTATCATCACCTAGTGCTCCTAATGCACCCTCCAAAACACCTTCAACCAAAGATACTTCCTCATCCTCAATTGACTACATACCCAAATCACCAACCTCATCAACATCACTTTCACCCAATGGTTACTTGAACTCACCAACATCTCCTCCTCTAAGAGTTTCTCCACCACCTCCAACTCAAGAAAATGCATCAATGGACATCACTCTCACCCTTTCACCAATCACCCCACTTGATGTCTAATTTGATACTCCATCACCCTCACCACCTATCTTTGGTCATCCTATTCCTTGGAACCTTCTTGAGGCACATGGAGATTCATGCTTGTGTTGCATTCACAATCGTACTCTAATATTTGGGTTAAGGGATGAACTCCAATACATGTTTTCATATATTGAACATATGCTCTCACAACCACCAACAACCATCATCCCACCACCTCCACCATCTTCACCAAACTAAACATACTCTATGTTTAGTTTCTCAAATAATTGTCCATCCATCATTTTGCAAGCAAGTCCTATAGAGCTCTACTAGTTATAGGACTCTTTGTAGTTTAAAATTTTCATGTATGTTAGCATGTTATTTATTTTCCTTATGTATGCATGAGTGTGGTTTACACACTATTTTACTTCAATGGATGATTATTGTTGGTTGCATTACTAGTATGCCATATTTTTCCTTCTTGCTACATGTTAGAAATATTTGTATTGTTCTAACTTGTTTTTGTAGCCAAGAAACCATAGCTCGATTCCTTGGTGCCCTCGAACGAGGGGGAGCACACATCAAGGGGGAGCATTTATTCCGTCGATTTAACTAGTAATTCTCGACGATGTCTTTTTGATTCTACAAAAAGGGGGAGAAATGACATGAAACTCACTAAATACTTGTTTAAAAATAATTTTACATTTAATGAGTTTAAATTTTGTAATCATCAAAAAGGGGGAGATTGTTGATAAAATATAATGCCTAAAAACATTACTAATATTTTTTCACATCTTTACGTTTTGATAATCACAAAATATAAAAACGTTCAACGTAAAATTAAACGTAAACAAGTAATTAGTAGTAAATTTTCATTTCGAGAATTATATCACTTAAAGGTATGAATAAATAAATGCTTAATGCATTTTATGATCAAAGGAAATTTTTATTCAACCTCACACTTTTATAAAATGTTGTAAACATTTTTAAAACATTACAAAACATTTTCTACAATTAAAAGAAATGTTTTATTCAAAATAAACATTTTGAAATTCAAATTTTCGGACCTAAAATGGCTAGAAAAGTTCCAGAAAATTCCCCCTACATAAAAGACAAACTGGGGAAGCCCCCTTAAATACACAGCCGGCCCTCTTAAAACTAAGGGGACCACCCACCTATTTAAGGGGATCGGCCCTAGGTAGACGCCCCCCCCCCCAATTTGTCCTATAAATACTGGACTTTTCCCCATAATTTTCTCACCTTTTGCACTCATTCTTTCTGTTCTAAAACAGCCCACACATCTCTCTAAAATCCTTTGATCATTTAATCATAAAGCTTTGTTTCCAAGTGATCCAAGCTCAATCCCTCAAGTGCAAAAGAAGAATACTTCCATCATCAAGTGAAGAAGTATTACACCCCAAGTGTATATTGCAATCTTGTTGCATCCATATCATAAATTGTAAATCATTTGTATATCTTGTAAAGTTGTGTAGTTGTTAGGTTTTGGTGATTGTTGTAAGTATAGTTAGATCTTGGTGATCTTTCCAAGTAGTGTTAGTTAGTTGTGGCATAAGTAGTGTGGTGAAGTGAAGTCGTGAAGTTGTGAGGAAGTCTTGAAGTTGTGAAGAAGTTGTGAAGTTGTGAAGTCGTGAAGTTGTGTTGTGATAGATTAGTTCTAGCTAAGATTAGAACTCGACATTTAGCTTTGTGTCGTAAATCGGTGTAAGCAACGTTGTGTACGGTTTTCTCCGCCATAAGGGAGTTTGTTGACATAGTGAAGAAAACTCTCGAGTTAGGTGCTCGAGGAGTGGAGTAGGCCGAAGAGGAGCTTCGTAACCGAACCACTATAAATCCGTGTGTTATGGTTTGATCTTTCCAACTCTTATATCATATTCCTTTATTTACTCTTACTTATTTATATTGTTCATATTGTGCAAGTATTGAATTCACAAAAAATTGAATCTAAGTTTAACAAATAAACATAAACATTAAAATAAAAAGCGGTAAACTATTCAATCCCCCTTCTAGTTTTCCACAAACAGTATATTATCTAGAAATAAGGCTAGATTAGTGGTACAAGGATATGATCAACAAGAAGGTATAGATTATAATGAAACATATGCTCTGGTAGCTAGATTAGAGTCGATTAGAATACTTCTTGCTATTTCTTATGCAAATGATTTTAAATTATATCAAATGGATGTAAAAAGTGCTTTGCTATATGGTTTTATAAATAAAGAGATCTATGTTGCTCAACCTCCGGGGTTTATTGATTTTCAAAAAACAAACTATGTTTATAAACTTAAGAAGGATTTGTGTGGTCTTAAGCAAGTTCCTAAAGCTTGGTATGATAGACTAAAAGCATTTTTGATAAAACACGAGTATTCAATGGGAATGGTCGATAACACACTTTTACTAAGAAACCAAAGTCACATCTTATCATTGTTCAAATATATGTCGACGACATTATATTTGGTTTCACGAGTCAAAACTTGTGTGATGATTTTGCAAAAATCATGCACGACGAGTTTGAGATGAGTATCATGGGGGAGTTGAACTTCTTCTTGGGTCTTCAAATTAAAAAAATAGAAGACGGAATATTTTTCAATCAATCCAAGTATATCAAGGAGATGTTAAAGAAGTTTAGGTTGGAAGATTCTAAACCAACCAAGACGCCGATGTCAACAGAGATCAAGCTCATAAAGGACGATGAAGCTGACTCCGTGGATAGCTCTAAATATCGAGGTGTGATTGGTAGTTTACTTTATATAACCGCAAGTAGGCCCGATATTATGTTTAGTGTTTGCTTATGTGCTCGTTTCTAAGAAAATCCTAAGACTACCCATTTAGAAGCCGTTAAGCGTATATTTAGGTATATTAGAGGAGCTAGTCACTTAAGATTATGGTATCTGAAAGGAACTGGAATAGAAACTATAGTTTATGTTGACTCTGACCACGTGGGCGATTACGTTGATCGCAAAAGCACTAGTGGCGTTTGTACGTTCATGGGATGTTGTTTAACATCTTGGTTCGCTAAGAAATAAACAACCCTTGCTATCTCCACGACTGAAGCCGAATACGTCTCCGCCGAAAAAGCATGTCAACAAGCACTATGGATGAAACAAGCTCTCGTCAACTACGACATACGCCTCGATGAAGTTCCGATTATGTGCGACAATAAAGATGCTATCGACTTAAGTAAATACCTCGTACAACACTTTAGAACTAAACATAAAGAAATCCGTCACCACTTTCTATGCGATAACGTCCAAAAAGGCAACATAACTATCCAGAAAGTTGCATCCAAAGATAATATAGCCGATATATTTACTAAGCCTTTAAAACGTGAAGTATTTAATTATTTAAGATTAGGATTAGGAATGATGAAACTTATCATGGATAGTGATTCTCCATTATCTCAAAAATAATTGTATGCGGAAATTTATGAAGTAATTAATCATTATTCAAAATATGTTAATTCTCATTACAAGTTCCAATTACAAAACTTCCGATCGTGAACATAATCGAGATTATAATTTTACTAGATAATGAAAATAATAATAAAATGACCATAGATATTTTCAAAATCTACATGTATGGTCAATACATGAAAATTACAAAATCGATTGAAAAGGACGAAAAGAACAATCATCGAATTGCAACTCACACTTGTGTTGATGATGTTTTGTTGAGTCTAAATGTTCATAAATGATTGTGTCATTAGTAATGGTCAAACTTATGCTAAAAGATAACACATTCTTAGTAGGATAGACTACATTGAAATTCCATCGGGAAATTCATGACAAGTTGCACGATTCACTCAAAACTTGGACGTCAACTCCGAAAATCATATCACATACTCCTAATAGTTATTATAACATACTTCAATTGCCAAAAACACAACACCATATCTCAAATTGCTTGAAAATTAACTCTGTCCGTATTTTTGGACACTTGCGGATCACAGATCTACCATATGGAGATCCATAAGTTATTTAGGTGGATCCGTGAGTCAACAGGAAACCCTACTTTAAATTGTTGGACCACTTGCCTTCTCCTCTAATAATACACCACCACCTACCTCTTATACCACCCAAGATTGAGCATTCCCGCCAATATCATTTCAAGCTATAATTAAGATAGATCCATACATTTCAAGATATCTACAATCATAATTGTAAGTTTTTCTTTTCTAAATATTTGATGTGTCGTTGTGTGGTGTATATTTTATTGATTCAAGTTTTAAATTTATATTTTTCCGACTAAACCAAAAACAACACTTTAACGGGTAGTATACCCGATCGGTAGTAGTTTCGTGGTAAGTAGGGTGTCGAACACTTGAAGCGAGGTTAAATCTATCAATTTAATTAATATCTTGGTTATCTAATCTATGTTAATTCTATCCTATTCTAAACCTATGTCAGTCCTAATCCTAATTCTAACAGAAAAAAGGGGTTTTCAGCCTGAGACTGGCACGGTTTGGTTGGTGACTATAATCAATTCAAGGCACTTTAACCCACGCAAGCAAATAAACAAAAGATAAAAGAGCGGCCAAGCCAAATATAAGAAAACTGTATTACCATTATTAATCTGATTAGGAAGTTGGTCTGTTTATTTAGTGCAATGATTTCTTCTCTCAAGGTGGCATATTATTCTTAAAACTTAGGCGTTACATCAATCGCTAAACATAGACAATTAATTCGTCATAATAAAGCATCCGCATAAAGCATCCTATTTGCTATTAAATCTACTTAGGGATTAAAGCAATGGAGATCTTGTGTAAACCTTAGCTCCAAAAGACTTTACCCACATTACCGCTTAATATGCAATTTTATTACACTAGAGTTCACTTGTCCACATCCACTTGGAATCAGAACTGTTATTCTTGTTTTAAATTTATCTTATGTTCACCATCATAGACAACTGATCAATTAAAACCCCATTGGTAATATTCAGTTGACTAGTTAAGCCCGAAGCGTATCCTAGACACAGATTTAGAAGGATAATATTTATGATCCTATGATTCTAGATGTATAAATTACTATATGGAGAGCTATCACAGACTCTAGATTTACTTAGTTTGTATCACTAGATCCAGTTGAATGATAGGTCGCATACAGATACGCGTAAACAAGTATAAATTGATAAACATAAATAAGCATTCAACGATAAATTAAGAAATCAAAATAAACAAATACCAAACATTCAAATCTTCATAATAATGGCTAATACCCGAAGGTATTAGCATTCAAACGTCATAATAAATACAAGAGCAATTATTTAGCCAATGTAAACTAACCGAGTTAATAAATGATACCAAAAACTAAATGATTACTAAAGTATATGGAATTACACGTTGTCTCCTATGGAATTGATAACGTTGCTCGACCTCTTCTGCTCTTTTTCTCCTCTGAAAATCGACTTTTATGGTTTAGGTATCGAGAATATGATTTGGCACACTTAAAACTCATTTTTGAGTTTTCTATTTATAAGGTCTGAAAGTCGGTTCGATACGGCGTATCCAAGGATTGGATACGGCGTATTAGGGATTTCCTTAGAGGTAGGAGGACCAACTACCCTTGATATCTTCCCAGAATATTATATTTAATTCCATGATTTCCAATATGTGCGTATTGAATCTTCTGGATACGCGTATTGAGCTTTATTCCTTTGTGGTCTTTGGTGAATGCAGGCACGGATATGCCGTATCTTCCTTGATGGATACGGCATATTGGTCTTCAAAATAGTAATCTTCAAAATATCTTCATTTAAGCTCCAGAATGCGCGCCTTTTGCTAATATTCACCAAGTACTCCATAATAACTGCAATTCTCAAATATAAATGATTAAGTAACAATTCTTTGCAATAACTATACAAAATGGGTTAATAACATGGGATAAATGATGCTATAAAATAGACATTATTTAATGTCATCAAATATCCCCCCACTTTGAATCCTACTTGACCTCAATACCATTAGAAGTTGTATAAAAATGTATCCTTAAGATATTTATTACGGTTTAAAAGCATTTATTTAATCCATTGCAAGTACACAACCAATTACCTCACGAAATAGGAAGATGAAAACACTCAAATCACTTAACTAATCTATGTGGTAACATGTAACTAATTCACTCAATTGCTCGGTTGTGACGAGTATTCTATCATAAGCTTGGCAAGGATACACATCTCTACCACTAAAGCCAAGGAGTAACAAGTTTATAAAGGTAAATATGACGGTTGATCATTCTACAATCTTTTACTAGAAGTACCACTCCAACAAGGCAGCTGAAGCACACATACATGGCCGTAATGACGAAATAAACATATGTGTTCGATCACATCCCCATTTGAATTTAACCAACGGTTAGGATGAAGAATGATATAGGGTAGGAACCTTCTAACTTTCACCAAAAGTTGTAAACCAACGAGGCAGCTAAGACATGCATACATGACCGTAACGACGGAATAGACATGCACGCTCGAACAAGTCCTCATTCACGTAAAACCAGCGGCTAATCATTAGGTGAGAGGGAAGTAAATTGTTGTTAAATAAAAGTAAAGAAACAAATTGATTAAGACTAAGATACAAGTTGCTAGACACTTTTTACCGACCGTTACCATGACAAACACACAACTATTTACAACGTCTTGATCTTTGATCAACAACAACCTAAGTTGGCGTTCCCGTAACGGTCAACTTCCCAATCATCCCAAAACTTTACATACTCTACAAGGTAAGTGGCGATATCTTCCACTTTGTACAATACTTTACATCGTTGATTTTTTTGACATATTAACGAATAATCGATCCTTTGTGTAATTCCTTTGGTAATTCCTTTGCGAAACGATTATCTTCAAACTTTCTTCTTTTTCTTTTTTGTTGCATTTTTTAATTTTTTCGATTTTTTTTCTAACTATACTTCAAATCTCGGTGTAGTTTCATCACCATCTTCACGATCATAATAATTCCGGATAATTTCTTCGATAGTTCTTCGGACTCACCATTAATTGTGATGGTAGTAAAATTACATGAGTTTTGACTACGATATACATTCCCATTTGCAATGTGTAAATTTTCAACCGCACCAAAGATAGAAAATGACACAAGACTCGGGAAATACAAACTTTACACTTTAAGCAACTAGCAATTCTAAATTAAACTTAATCTAACAGGGTGGGTTAAAGTGTAAGGGTGTAGCGAAACAAATAGTTGGTGTAGTTCCTAAAGGATTGGCTCTACGGGTTGTTCTGGTAGATCTTCACTCTAAAGATGAGAGTGGAAAAGGGTTTAAACTGGATGTTAACTAACCGGTGTACTTAGTTAATAAGCAACATGGAAAGGAGATTTGGGTGTAATCCTAAAATTTACCAATTTAAACAAGTTACTCCAATTAAATCCATAATACTCATTATTGTGGTCTCGAGTGATATACCAAGCCAAGTTTTAAAAGTCCTACAACAATCACGGCATACTCAAATTTTTAATGAATTAGGTAAACATTTAGAAATGATAGCTTAAATTCTTACAATAACAAAAAGGGTTATTGTTGTGCCGGGTTATGTATCAATAAATTTAATAAATTAATCTTGAAATATTTTTTTAAATTTGAGCATAATTTAAGCATTTTAGTGTGAAAAATAGGACAAGTAAACATTCTAATTCCATTCCCCCCACTTGAATTATACAACGTCCTCGTTGTATAGATAAAACATTAAATACGGGAATTTAGAAAGAATTAGAATAAGATACTCCCTTGATATTTGCTCGATAGATTCTCCAAGTTGCGTTTATGAGCAAGATTGTGTGGTAGAAAAGCGTCTGAACAGCACACACACAGAATTCTAGAAAATATGTATTCCACCAACTTCGTCGATATTTCTTTCACGAGGTCCTGTATTAAACATAGGAAAAACATTTGCATTCCTATCTTGGTACCTACGGTTAATTTAAACTAAACTAAACAAACTAAATACGGGTCAGTTTTGGTGGATACGACGTATCAAATTAATGAATACGCCGTATTCCAGAACTGACAATAATGTTTTTAAAGTGCAATAAAAAATAAAGACTGATATCGTCCAGACAATCAATACGCGGTATGGTATGGGGTAGATACACCGTTTTGATGTCTGGGAAGACAGACTCGATAAAATTAAATAACAATCCGGGTTGTCTCCTGGGAAGCACTTTTATTTACAGCAAAGTCTTTAAGTTAGACTTGTCTTCAGCTTCTCTTCACTATTCTATCTCATGCACGCTAGTGTGCCCGCGTATGAGCCATTCTTGTGTCTTCGCATTTCGAATGTAATCGGGTCCTAGATTCAAAACTCCTTTGTAGAACCCCTTAAGCTTTTAGTATGCATGTGAGATTCCATTCTTTTCATCATTCCCACTTACCTTCAGTAATGGTGGGATTTTGTTGCATTGCTTATTAGTGTGGCATTTAAACCTCGAATATGATCGCACCATTTGGTAAGTTACTTCATCATTACCATTGTAAATGGTAATCATTCCATCAAACCGCCTTGCTTTAATTCCAATTTCTCTTAAGAACGGTTCGCCAACAATAACATCGCCCATTCCTTCATCACGATAAGCATCCGTATCTTCCAAAACTGCAAAGTCAGTCACAACAGAAAAGGTTCCAACAAAAATAGGCACATTCATTAAGGCTCCTACAACATTATCCCCTTTGTACACCATCTTATCTTTCATTATTGAATTATGAAACTTTTTAGAAATCACATTGACATACAATAGCGGGAAGAAGTTGACGTATGTAAATTCAAATCCTATCATGCATGAAAATTTTAAGTTGTGAGCAAAGTCTATGCGGATTTTCTTATCATCGTCGCAATAACTAGGGTAATCATCAATTCCAGTGTCAAGATCTTCATCCCTAGTTCTAAATTCCTCAATTACCTCACCGTCCTCAATGGTGGGCATTAAATCATCACCTTGATTTCTCCTAAGCTCAAATGGTTCATTTAGATCATTTAGTTTGATGTAATCTTCCAAGAAAGGGTCTAATGATCTATTTAACATCAAAGTCTCTCCCATTAGCCTAGCTTCTAAATCAAGTTCCATTCTTTCTCTTAAACTTAGCATGTAGACCCTCTTAATTAAACTACTATCATGTTTAACACTTTTGAAAATAATCTTTTCTTCCCTAACTCTTAAAGTAATTGGTATGTGCTTAATCACACATACCATTTACCTAATAAAATGAGCTTATTTGACTAAAAACATAAGAAAAATGCCAAATATATGCTTGTTTTGCTATTTGTATTATGCAGGTACCGGATATTCACTAAAAGTCAAAAACAAAGCCAAAACCGACAAAACCAAGCACGGGAATGGAAAAAGCGTGAAAAGTCAATGTCAAAGTCAAAAAGTCAACCAAGTCAAAGTCAAAAGTCAAAGACAAAGCCGATATCGAAGGAATATTAATGGGCCAACCCATACCCATCTAATGGGCCGGGTCAGCCCATTTAAACATTATAAAGACTAAAAATAACCCAAAACCCCTTTTGTAAACAAACCAAATGGCCCAAGTCCATTTTTAATCCAAACCGGATATGAACCAAAACATGGGCCCAACACCAAACACCAGCCCACCATCAAAACTTAATGGGCCTATTAATAATCCCGTTAAGTTATTTACAGCTATG
Source organism: Tanacetum coccineum (assembly GCA_026074375.1). Classification (NCBI taxonomy): domain Eukaryota; kingdom Viridiplantae; phylum Streptophyta; class Magnoliopsida; order Asterales; family Asteraceae; genus Tanacetum; species Tanacetum coccineum. Next base: position 953 of record BQNB010131668.1, on the reverse strand, counting down.
ATCCTTGTGTATTGCATATGAAGTCATTTTCCCTTTGCAAGGTTAGTCCTATCACTAACTCAGTTAACCCAAAACCCAAAACTAAAATCCTGCCAAAACCCACTGTTTACCCATCCCTCTCATACACACCTGTCACTCTCACCCTCTTCCCCAAACGAACCCCACAACAAAACCCCACATCCCATAAGCTTCTAAAAACACCTGGCAATCCTCTATCCTTTGATTGGCTGTTGCAAATGAAGGGCTGTGATGATTTTACTTGATGAACAAGAAAGATAGATGGCTATGATGAGGTTTTGAAGTCTCTCACATCTCTCACACAAGTAGCACAACTGGCAGCTTATATAAAGAAGAAGAAGCACAAGTCTAAAAATCTATCTAGGAGTAGTATAGTGTAGAGTAGTTTTATAGTAGAGCAATTTATTGTTTTCCAGCTTGTTTTACTGTCTTTAACATTGTATTTTTACTTTAAAAGCTTTGTAATCTTTTTAACTTAATGAAATTTCAGTCTTAATGTTTTCTTAAAACTTGTCTTTTAAATGCTTCAAAACTGCTTATTTGCTTATCTCAGCTTATTAGTGCTTAAATTCTGCCTAAACTTGCTTCTTATTGCTTATATGGCTTATCTAATGTCTGGTCATCTTAGATTCTTGCTTAAATCAGTTTCTTATAGTTTTTAAATGGAAAAATTAAATTTGAGGGAGTGTTTGGTTTAACCCAGTTTGAGGGTCAAAAAGGGTCAAAACAAGTTTTTGTCCTTGACCCATCTTAGATTAGCTAGATTATTGCTAAAAAGTTAGTTTTTATAAGGTTTCATAGATTAAAATCTTGTTTTAAGGTCAGATAAGTCTAAGTTAATGAATCTGTGGTGTTAGTTTTTTTTATTCTGCTTAACCTTAGATCTTGGTATTTTGAAGTTTGTAGTTGTTGTTTTCATGCCTTAGTATAATTTA
>BQNB010131667.1:0-18747 GCA_026074375.1 Tanacetum coccineum | reverse complement strand
AACTACAACTAGGTTAAAAATTACATAAAAACTAGATGACTTTGGAGGTTTACAAGATGGCCTATTTATACAAAAAAAACTTTAAAGTTTTGGCCTTTGAAGTGTGCTTTTTCTGTGAGAGGATTCAGAGATATGCTAGTTGTGTGAGGAGAAACCAACAATCAATCTTAGCCATTGATGTCAAGCTGTGCTTCTTTGATTAACTACCATTCATTGGATCAATCTCGAAAAATGGAGGATTGTCAAGGTGGAAAGGTGGGATAATGTTTAGGGTTTTAGTTGAGAAGGGGAGAGGTTATTACCCAATGGGTAATATCAAGGTTGCAAGGTAAAAGTGGGGAAGAAGGCCCGTGATGTTGTTTGGGTATTTTTGGCAGGAAAAGTAGTTGTTTGGGTTTAACAGGGGAGACTTTGGGGAAGAGGCAAGAATAGTCCCTCATCTCATAAGTGTGTATTGCAAATTTAGTCCCTGTGGTGATACAAGGTTGAGGGTTTGGCAGAAATGCCCCCTCAACCTTATAACTCTCATTGCAAAAACAGTCCATGTGGTAAAACAAGTTTGGGACATTGGCAGGAATGCCCCCTCACTTGTTATTTCAAGTAAATTGCAAAATCAGCCTTTGTCTTTAATCTTTAATAATATAACTTTGGGGAATTGGCAATTTCATTCCCTCAAGTTATATTTCTTCTGCTTTTGACTTCCTTATGACTTTGACTTTGACTTTGACTGTTTGGCTTTGTCTTTTCACACTTTTCCATTCCGTGCTCAGTTTTGTCGTTTTGGCTTTGTTTTTCGTCCTTTTGCGTGATATCCGTTTCCTCCACAATACAAATGCAAAACAAACATATATTTGGCAGTTTTTGTCTGTTTTTGGTCATTTAAGATTGTTTTTAATGGAAAAAGGTATGTGTAATTAAGCACATACCACTAAGATGCCTAAAATGTATATAAAAGATTAATTGTGCAATCCAAAACTAAAAAAGACCCCAGGGCACGTTGGTAGGGAGTGTGTGTGTGAGGTTTATAAAAGGGTTGATGCTAGGTTGAGGTCGGGGGTTCGAGTCTTGCTCACCCCTGACTTCCTTAGTTTCCCCCTTTTTTTTGCAAAAACTTAAAAAGCAAAGTTGTAAAATAGCTTATAATAAGCTATTTTTGTGAAACTACTTTTCTAAAAGCTAATCAGTAAGCCATTTAATTAGCTTAAAACAGACAGAAAGCACTTGACTACTTTTTTTTACTTTTTTCAAAACATAATAAGCTAAAAACTAAGATAAGCTAGAAACACAATCAAATAAGCCATTATCAACTAACTTCTAACCTAATAAACTAGTTTAAACAGGAAATAAGCAAGAGAAAAGGCCACAAGCTGAAATAAGCAAATTAAGCTTTTTATACTAAACTAGAAACCAAGCAGACAGTATAGCACCTTTTGAGCTTAAATTCGAGTAACCAAATAGATCCTTGTGATAATAAGCCCTATACATTCTTAAACCTAGGCTTAAAGACTACTGAAAACATTACTTGAAAAGTATTTAGAAATGCAAATGATTAAAGAAAAAGCTGGTTGAAAAAGCTATCTACTCTATTTTTTGTTTTTCAAAGTTTAATGAAAAATGACAAAGTATTGGTTTTACACTTAAAAACAGATAAGCTAACAGTCTAATTTTTACAAAATAAGCATAAACAAATGTAATCTAGCCTACAATCTACTAGTTTACTTAATTTGAAAACTTAAGACCTACTTTTACCTGCTGATTTTTCAGCTTGAAAATGGCTTTTAGACAAAAATTGATGCTGATGCATTTGACAGTTTATAACCAAAACTTAAGACTAATTGATGCAGGCTCAGGAACTTGAATTCTACACTAATAAAACACCAAAACAAATACAAAATGACCAATAAAATCAGCTAGAACAAGTTTAAGCACAAAGAGCTTATGACCTCAAATTCATACAGTTTGCACAAAAACCTATTAAAATCAAATTGAACCTAACAAAAACCTTAAAAACTAATCTTATAAACTTCAATAATAGATTTAAATTCAATTTAAAGAACCAAATGGCTCTTGACAGTACTAACTCAAGTTAGTACTGCCTTGAGCCAAACACCCCTTTAAATTGCTTAAATCCATTTAAAGCTTATGAAAATAAGATTTAAGGCACAAACTACAAATACCAGATATTTATTAGCTTATTGAGGTCCTAATGAGCATATTTCAACAATCAAATAAGCTACAATAATAAGCTAACAAGTTATGCTAATATTTTTGGTTTTTATGACTGTTTTATATCAAAAGCTATTAAAATGAAATTTAAACTACAAACTAAGTACAATAAGCATTAAACAATAGTGATAAGCAACATTAAGCTAATAACATCTGTAATAAGCTAATATTAAGCAGTAGAATAAGCAAACAAACAATAAGCATATAAAGTAAGCTTAAAAGAGAGAAATGAAATGTACCTTAATCCATTTGCACAAAACAGGGATAATAAGGCTCTAAGAGCTAATCAACAAGCTCCGGCTTGTTATAAACAAGCTAGTAAGTCCATAAGCTCATCCACAATTGGCTTATCATCCATATTTAAAAGCTTTGGTAATTTAAGGGGGAATTGAGTGATCAACAAAGCTCAGTTAAGCTTTTAAAAGCTTAACTGTGTACAATTGACTAAAATAGTAAGAGTAGCTTAAAAGGAGTTTAAAAAGAGCTTATGATAAACATGATTGCTATATAATGAAACAGAATTTAAAGAACAGTTTTATATAAAAACAAAATTTTATTAAATTCAAAGGAGATTACACTGCTTTAAAAGGAAATTACATTGAGAAAACAATTATAAGCTAAAAATGAGCTACTAGACTGAAATAAGCTACTCCTACCCTAAATCTAATCCTACTCCTCCATATCTTTGTGAGTGAGGGTGCCCCTTTATTTATAGGCTTGAGAAGAAGCTTCCAGGTCTCAAACGCTCCTCTTGATCTTTTAATCTCATGCGTCCATTTCTTGTAATCATTGGATCCTCATTCTAGGTCGTTTGATCAATAAGTGTGCACACGGATTGCCAGTGTGGCAATCCGTGTGTCAGAGGCTTTGTACTTCTTTAACAAAGGGTTTAGTGTAATTTTTCATTCCTTGTGTGTTTCTTGTAAGCCCGCGTGTCATTCCTTTGAGGAGTCTTGGCCAATCAAAAGCTAGGGATGACGTTTTCTTTGCTGAGATTGCACATAGTACTTGGAATCTCAAAGCCATGTCATTAATTGAGATTTACCCTTTGATTTTTACACAGGGTAAGCTTGGGGAGGATGATGAACAGTAAAAACAGAATTTCCCGCGCCTTTTCTTTACTTTTTATAACGTAGTTTGACCCGGGTGGGGATGTTGACTTGGGCTCGGGTTTATAAAAGGGATTGGGCCGGTTATACGGGCTTGGTGAAATGGTTTTAATATAAAGGGATAACGACCGTTATCTCTTTAATAAAAAGGAGATAACGGTGTTAGGGTTTAGGGACTATTTGTGAATTTAATTTAACAATAGGGTTCTTTTGGGTATTTTGAGGGTTTTGGCATTTTGTGAGTTGACCATTGTTGACCAAGGGTTGACTTTTGATGTCCTTTTGCTAGAAACTTCCGGCTCTTGTGCACTCTATCCGTCCTCGTGTCCGTGTTTGTCCGGTTTTGACCGTTTTCTTGTGATTTTTGCATATTCGTACCCTCAACATCACAAAAAATACAAATGACAAAACAAGCAAATTCAAGCTAATTTGCACAATTTGTTCATTTCAATGCAATTTTGTTGGTATAAAAAAGATATGTGATTTCCTCCACATACAAAATTCCCCAAACTATGTGATTTGTCCCGATGCCCTCACCAATGTTATATGCTCTAAAACCAAATACCGTCAAACCACCCCAAACTAATTCTTATAAGAAGTATAAAGTCTTATGCGGGGAGAGTAAAAAATCACCCAGCTTTAAAGACACCCCATTTTCTATTTTTTTCAACTTTTTCCATTTTTATGATTATTTTTATAAAACTACCTAGAATATTCCGACTTTGTGTTATTTTCCATAGACTGTTAGGGATTAATAACAAGATGCATTTCGATCCGAGAAATGCCCCAAAAAAAATAAAATCATCGTCCCTGACTTATCACTTGCCTCCCAAACCAAGCTAAAACAAAACCACACCGCAAATATCAGTTAAGAAGCAAACACCTACTCATATATGCAACTTGATAAACTTTTCACAATCCCAATAATTATTAATATCATAGGTGAAAGTGCTATTTTGAATTCTCAACCATGGATCAACGTTTTGCAAAAATCTATGTTATCCAACGTTTCCAATACTCACTCGAGAATAATAGTATTAGAAAGCGACAGAATCATCCCATGTAAGGCCGACTTTACGTCTCGGCACATCCCAACTTGCGGCTAAGTGACCATCAGATTTTGACACCCCACAGAGACTATAAACGGAGATCACAGACCTTAGGTTTAAAAAACTCTCAAGTTTCCCGTATATAAAAACTTAAAATAGGATAGTCAAAATTCAAAAGCATATTTGAATTTTGAATTTAACAAAAAGAGATATATTTATTAATTCAAACTTAAACATAACATTTATGCAATTGTAACCCTCGACCTTTTAGAAGGCTGCAACATCGGTTGTGAGCCGGCAAGATGCAACAAACTTTTATCAGTCTCGGATTTTTTACCTAATAACCACTAGATCTAAAAAGTTTGTTACCAATTCAAATAATTCATGTAACTTTAATCTAATTAAAACTAATTAAACATAAATAACAAGTAATTAATTAGATGAATAACATACCCTTGCTATCGACATCAAAAAGGTTTGTTACAGTTGCGAGATCTGCTCATATTCATCAGAATAAAGGGTTTTCCAACGTAATATAACAAAAAATATTAGTGGCAGTTGCGAGAACCCCACTAATCGGAATAAAGGAGATACGGTTATGAACGGAATATAACCACAATGAATCGTCGCAAAACCCCACTAAATGAAATGAAGTGTTCTAACCCAAATTCATCCATATCAATCCCAAGGAAAAAGAAACAAGACAATAATAATAATATTATTTTATTTCACACCTACCGGTCGCTCCAAATAATTAATGTTATACGGTGGTCGCTCTATGTATTTTGTATTTAAAATATTGGTCAACTTGGAGTCGCTCTAAGTATTAATACAGGTCGCTCTATGTATTTTGTTTTTAAAATATTGGTCAACTTGGAGTCGCTCTAAGTATTAATACGAGGTCGCTCCAACTATAAAAAAACATGCCTAGAAAGTACACTTACACAAATAGTACTTTAAAAGTACAAATATTAATATATTAATGGGTCGCTCCGGTCGCTCTGGGGCATTTGAGGAACACACTCTTTTTTGGGGCAAAAGGTGCATACACCAAAATCTTTTGGGGCAAACATAGAAATAGCCCTTTTAATTATGGTAGTCAATGCTACTGCTGTACATCAAACAAGGTTATCATGGTCGTTTTCACGCCCTGGGCCGTAGTGCTTTGCACGGCCATAAAACTTCACTAGTGACTTAAATATATATTCGCTAATACCCAAACCTTAAATAGTTTTACAGGTTTTGTGGAATTTGACTTTGTTAATTTCTTAAGTTGAGTTTTGCAAACTATATTTTTGAATGCCTCTTAACAGCATCTTAATCTAACTCATTCAGACGCGGTAAGACATTTGTGTCATTAAGGCTGTTTTTTTTTCATGTCATTCAGAGGCGGTAAGAGGCAAACAGTGTTAAGAGCGTTTTTTTGTTCTGATCATTAAGAGGCGGTAAGAGGCATAAACCTCTTATTGAACTAGATGTGGAGGGAGTGTCTTAACAACTCTTAATGTTTTTTTATAAATTTTTTCTTACCTTTTTTTTCTTCTTTTTCTTACTTTTTTTGTTTTTATTTATTTTCTACTTTGTTATGATTTTTTTATTTTGATTTTTTTCTATTTTTTTGATTTTTTTTTGTTTCACCTTTGTTTTTTGTATTAAAAATACTAAATAGAATCATTACATATGTTTTGTTAGATAAAGAGTGTATAAGATGATATGTGACAATTCATATTTTGTTCAAATTGAAAGGTTCGGTTACGAACTCATATATCTCAATACTAACGAGACTCATTTATTAATCGTTTTAAAAAGTTCAATTTAAACTCTGACATGTTTATTTTTGTGGGCTAATACCCAAACCTTAAATAGTTTTACAGGTTTTGTGGAATATGACTTTGTTAATTTCTTAAGTTGAGTTTTGCAAACTATATTTTGGAATGCCTCTTAACAACATCTTAATCTAACTCATTTAGACGCGGTAAGACATTTGTGTCATTAAGGCTGTTTGTTTTTTTCATGTCATTTAGAGACGGTAAGAGGCAAGCAGTGTTAAGAGCGTTTGTTTTTTTCTGATCATTAAGAGGCGGTAAAAGGTATAAACCTCTTATTGAACTAGATGTGGAGGGAGTGTCTTAACAACTCTTAGGTTTCGTTTGTTTTTTAGAGATTTTACCTCTTCATCTACAAACCATGCCTGCAGAAGAAGAGGTACATCTAAAGTCTTCATCTGCATGAAAAAGACCGTTTGTTTTTGTTCTAATTAAGTACTTCTTTCATTTTTGTTTCTTTATCTTTTTACTAGTGTTTTTTATGTTTTCGTCTGCTTTTTTACGTTTTGGTCAGTTATTTTACGTTTTCGTCAGTTATTTTACGTTTGCGTCAGTTTTTTACGCTATCGTCTGTTTTTTACGTTTTGGTCAGTTGTTTTACGTTTTCGTCAATTTTTTTACGTTTTCGTTAGTTTTTATACATTTTGTCAGTTTTTTACGTTTTCGTCATTTTTATACGTTTTTGTCAGTTATTTTACGTTTTCGTCCTTTTTTTTACGTATTTGTCTGTTTTTTAACGAAAACTTGAAAAAACAGAGGAAAACGTAAAAAAACGTGCGAAAACGTAAAAAATGGAGGAAAACATAAAAAGACAGAAGCAAACGTAAAAAGACGGACGCAAACGTAAAAAGAAGAGCGAAAACGTAGAAAAAACGTACAAAAACATAAAAAACGGACGAAGACGTAAAAACATGCAAAAACGTTAAAAAACAGACGAAAAAGTAAAATAAAGGACGAAAACGTAAAAAACCAAACGAAAACGTAAAATAACTAATAAAGACGTAAAAATACAGACGAAAACGTAAAAAAGCAGACGAGAACGTAAAAAAACAGACGAAGCGTAAAAAACGAACAAAATGTTAAAAAAACAGACAAAAACGTAAAAAAACATAAAAACCTGACGAAAACGTAAAAAACAGACGATAACGTAAAAAAACTGACGATAACGTAAAAAACTAACGAAAACGTTAAAAACAGACGAAAACGTAAAAAAATGGACGAAAACGTAAAAAGCTGACGAAAACGTAAAATAATTGACGAAAACGTAAAAAACTGACGAAAACGTAAAAAACTGACGAAAACGTAAAAAAATGACGAAAACGTAAAAATACTGACGAAAACGTAAAAATACTGACGAAAATGTAAAATAACTGACGAAAACGTAAAAAACAGACAAAAACGTAAAAAAATTGACGAAAACGTCAAAAAACTAAAAAAAACGTAAAATAACTGAAGAAAACGTAAAAAAATACTATATATCGTAGCAAAACGGAGAAAAACGTAGAAATCGTAGAAAACGGATTAAAACGTAAAAAAAGTATAAAGACGATTGAAAACGTATAAACCCAGAAAAAGTATGTATTATTTAATTACTAGATCAAGGCCCGCCCCATGGGCGGCTAGCTTCAAGAATTATTAAAGATAAAATTATTAACATAGTTTTTTTTATGTATCTTTAAACTTAATTACAATTTTACAATTAAACAAAAGTTTTGTTATCATAATCGTGAAAGTAACATATAACCATAAATAATAATATTGTGTAAGTTATCATTGATATATTTTATGTTTGACAAATGAGATAAACTTTTAAAAACATATTACATCATAAAAGTAGCATGTTGATTAGTGGTTTTTTTTACCTTGCACCATAAAAAAGATAATTATCATACTATCAAAGTTTATATAGAACTTCCTTATTTATAACGTCATCTGTTATGTTAGTGTATTTGCCAGCTTTGTTTACCATAAAAATTGAATGACTATTACGGTGATACTTTTGAATCGGAACAATAATAGCCATTTACTCATGATCAAGTATCCCTCACACAACATGTATAGCCATTTACTCATAAAACCAATACTTTATAACATAGTAACAGTAGCCGAACAGGCTATCAATGCAAATAGATACATTATTCAGTTTTTCTTTGCCTCTTATTGTTGCTATCTAAAAAACAATTACAATGATGGTACCATTTCTTTTATTCCTAACATTCTTTACTATAAAAAGGATGTGGTTACTCCAGCATCAGTAGCATTAGTAGCAACGGGCTTGCCAAGACGCCTCTATTCTGATTCAAGTTTAATAATTGCATTTGATCTTTCAACCCTTTAAGAACCCTCTTTCATCCTTTCATTGGAGACGTCGTCATAAAGATGCACATGTCAGCTTCTGAGTTGATCTCCAAATAACCTCAGCCTTTTCAATTGATTAGCCAAGATGAGCACGGGGATAATCGATTTTCTTCAACATGATTTGACATTTGTTCTTGTGTTTGAACATCAATAGAAAATAAAGAGTTATGAATATGATATGATTGTGCAACAGACATTCTGCTTGTTCTTCTCTACCAATTCATTAATTCTTGAGTTCATTTACCAATCTTTATGTGTGTCACTTGAATGCATCAGCCTGCAATAATTATAGTTCAATTTTAGCCGCCTTCCTAATGAAACCAGATATAGATTTCCCTTCAAAGAACAAACTTCATAGAATTAACCTCCCCTACATATACAATCTAAAGACTGAGATAGTGTCTAATGGGAAACCACTTATGTGTAAGCGTATGTACATATGTGCATATCAATAAGAAAAAGAGAGAGAACTAACTATAACTGATGACAGATGGTATCGGTCTCGAGATAGAACTCAAGACAGATTTTGTGAGGCCTCTTATCTAATCTTTCATCGCAATATGGAAAAGGAGGATTTCCTTCTTAGCTTTTGATCATGTTTACAATATATATTAACAGTAATATAGATCAGGCATGTGTCGCTAGATAATCTTGTAAAGGAATAAGATTTAAGATGTCTTGTACGCCGTCTGTCATAATTATAAAATAATTCTGATAGAAAACAACGTTGAACAACAGATAGGTTTTTTTCTATTTGAGTAACAAATGAGTAATTAAAATATTGACTATATATTGACTATTGACTATATATAACTTTATTTTATGGATGGCTTAGAAGTTCTTATTTATCTTAAACAAAAAAATGATCAAAGATCTATGTTATTTACTAAGAATCAAATTGATGTGCAAACCTAAATGAAAAAAAGATGTTATGAGTATTTGTTGTTCATAAGAAAACCAGAAAGTTTTAAAGGGGCCAACAGACATGCTAACACCTGACCGTTACTAATTTTAACTGACTTACCAAAGTAGATCTGGAGCAAGAAATAATAACATTACCTGTTTCTGGTGGTACCAGGGTGTCCATGCTCGAGTGATAGGCAGGCCTAGGGAATTTAGACAGTATGTTGTGGACAATACTGGGACTCTCCCATCGGTATCTCCACTGTTGCACCCAAGAATAAATCAAGATACATGCTGATATGATATATAAAAACGTTACAAATATTTCAGAGGCGTATTAGTATTAGTCGTAGGTACGTACCTGTAGACCCATATTCTAAGCTTTAAATCAATTAGAATCTTGTATATGAATAAAGTTTGTATCATTAATAACGGATATTGTTATATCACTAAAATGCGAACTAATTTTTCATTACTTGCATAGGCTCCAGTTTTTGAGTTGACGACCATCATTAACATGCAGAGCCTTCTGAACATCAGGACTGTTATAATAACTTGTTACATAGTCCTCAAGACAAGGATCAAAGCATCCCATTATGTGTGCCATCTGAAATACACAATAGTTATATGCATAAGATGATGTTGCATGTAAAGTAATATATATTACCCCACGAGCAAAACCAACATTGAACAAAGACTCATCATCTCCAAAATTATGTGACACAGACTATTGTATCATGTTGCTTGAAGTGCCTGAACATGAAACGTTCATTGAACAACTAAATACCTAAATTTTACATAGATAAATAAAACATTGAAGAATGATGTGACACGCGTCTATGTAAGAAAATATTACCTTAGTGAGTTAACAGCAGCTCGAAAATCAAATCCGTTCATGGCCTTTCATTCCTACCAATACAAATTACAGAAAAACATTCAATGTTACTGGAAATCCAACAGACGTAATTGGAGATTTAAGATTCAATGTTATCATAATAAGCATAAAATTTATTGAGTAAGCAACTTTTATAAGCTCACATATGCTCAAGATAATAGTTTAGTTGAATGCCAAGCTCTACAGAATAAACTCTTTTATATCATGGCATTGAATTCTTATATTTGAAATAAACATAATATGGGTTCTAATTCTAATCTAATATGAACAAACCTTAGATCAGGAAAACTTTCATAAAAGCTTCTAGTATACAGATCATCCCACAATGCTTCAGCAACAAAGCCTCGTTTCCAGATCATCCCACAATACTTCCGGTTCCTTCATATTATCAATGTCTGCAACCACTTTGGCATTCTTCTCCTTAATTCCAGTCCACCAATGGCTATAGCAGCTCCAACAACAAATATTATGTTATTTGCTTATAGAAATAAAAGATTCACATTTAGTTATATCTGAGACGGGTATAGCAAGCAAGATAGCTTTCGGCAAAACAAATCAAATGGGTCAAAGCGAGTACAAAAAATAGTAATAAGGCTGCACAGCAGCACAAAGGTTTAGAAAATTATCCAAACACATAAACTCCTTACATACTTACCTCATTTAAATTCGTTTATGGACACATGCGGCCTAAAATGATGCAATCCCCAACATTCTTTATAGACATTCCCTGCACAACCAACATGAACATCAAGTTTTAGTTGATATTGGATGGTCTCTTAGTGAGATCAGCTCATAACTCTAACATACATAAATGCAACAATCTAAAAACCTTGATAATACTCAAAATTATTTAAGTTTCAAGGTTAATGAAACATTTGGAGAGTTTAAACAAAAACATTGATAATACCTGATACCGCGGCAATCAAATCAAATGAATTATGAATATAAAAGTTGCAACAGCCCGATGGATGCATTACCTGCAAATTAGCAAATTTAAATGATTATCAATCACAAATGAAATCAGAATCACCAGGATCAAAAAATATATATAGAACATTCAAAACAATTGTTTAATGAGGCTTTAACATCATCCAGCATTGGGTTTTTGGTGGCGTGTTGTTAATTTCTCCCAGATCCGGATTTGTATGATATTTGATTTATAGAATCAATTTTTGGGATTTGAAAGTAATTGGTGGTTTTGAGGATTTTTGGGAATGTGGCTTGAAAGAAATTGGGGTTTGAATCTTTTGTGGCGGCGATCATTTTTTTTTTGAAATAGAGTTGTGGGGATTGAGTTTAGGGTTTGGGTAAAAAAATGGAAGCAGGGGTTATGGGAGAGAGTTTTGGGGAAACTGAATAAGGTCAACTCTTTAGGTGAGTGTTTTGATCGGACGGTTCCTATAAATTAAAAAAGACACGTGTTTTTTGATAAGGGGTTTTGGGTGGAGATTAGTTTTTACAAACCCTCCTTTATATAAGAAGTAGATTGTAGAAAGAAGTGAGAAGAAGAGAGAAGAAGAGGTAAGAAGTGAAATATTTTGTCTGAATTTTTGAAGAGGTTAGAAGTGATTTTTACTACTTATCTCTGCAAAAAAACAAACAAAAAACGTCTGAGAGACTGCAGACATAAGTGGTGAAAAGAGGTTATAAGAGGTTATTTGGAAAAAACAAACAAAGCCTTAATGTTTTCTTTTTAAATTTTTTCTTACCTTTTTTTTCTTCTTTTTTTCTTTTTCTTAATTTTTTTGTTTTTATTTATTTTCTACTTTGTTATGATTTTTTTATTTTGATTTTTTCTATCTATTTTTTTGATTTTTTTTTGTTTCACCTTTGTTTTTTGTATTTAAAATACTAAATAGAATCATTACATATGTTTTGTTATATAAAGAGTGTATAAGATGATATGTGACAATTCATATTTTGTTCAAATTGAAGGGTTCGGTTACGAACTCATATATCTCAATACTAACGAGACTCATTTATTAATCGTTTTAAAAAGTTCAATTTAAACTCTGACACGTTTATTTTTGTAAAAAAAAACATGAGATTACATGTTTTGTTTAAAATACTTTTAACTTTAAATTGATATATTATAAAATTTGTTTTAGTATATTTAATAAAGTTTATTTATTGTACAAATGCAATCGTTTTATATTTAAATTACAAAAACTATAGTTTAACACATTTAGACATTTTTATCAAAACAAACAGTTTTATTTGATTCAAATTCAGATTTCCCAACCACTTGTTCAGATTAAGATGAGAATCAGATTCAGACTTTTCTACCGAATATTTAGATTCAAATTTAGGGCCTCTTAATAAACAAACAACACCTAGTCAATATTTTGAATGGATGATGATAAATCCTTCAAAAGTTATGCATAGGGTCTTAATTAGATGATAATCAAACATGACACACTTTATAACAAGAGTTTAAGCAACGATCATCAAACGCTTGTCCATAAGACAAGAGTTCAAGGAGGGTTCATTAAATCCTTCAAGACACTTGGCGTTGTTTTTGGGTTTCTGTTGAGATCAGAGACGGAGCTAAAGCAGACATGGGGTGGGCCAAGGCCAACCCAAAGAAGTCTTCTATATATAGTAGCATGCGTATATTTTACTGCATTTACTTCAGTTGTATTATGTTTGGCCCATCCAGTCATCTCATTTTTGGTAACTGGAGCAAAACTAGGAGACTAGGCCCAACTAAATTAGCTTAATACATAATTTGATAACTTAACAAAATTACTATAACATCTCTCGTATTCATTCAATTCCACTTTTAATAATTAATTATGTAAGGTTGTCATGTTTTTCTTTCATTATCTGGGTAGTGTGTTAGATGATTTTCTTTTAATGTAGAAGAATGTAATATTGTTTAAAGCTTCAAATAAATAAAATCAAACAAAAATTTGTGCGACAGTTGAATAATATACATATATTTTTCCTGGAAATTTTTCGTATATGTATTGGCCCACCCGGCTAAAAGTTTCTGGCTTCGTCACTGGTTGAGATACGAATTTTTGGTCGGTTAATTATCGCAATATCTACAAAATCAAGCTGCAACTCATTCTACAATATCCTAAAAGCCATGACCACGACGTCGTTTTAGACGTGGGCTCCGACGTTTAACTTGTCAGCCCACCCAAAATATCCATTGGGCCTTTTTTTACCCCTCTTTTACGTCTCATTAGTTTATGACGATTAGTTCCAGACATTTCTAACAACAACTTTTACATTCGATCTAACCCTTCATCATCTTTCAATGACAAACTCTTTGGTATGTTTTATGTCTTTTTAGTGACTAATACTTTATGGGTATCTTTCTTTCATTAGCTTCATGTCTGAAGTAATGTTTTTTGTTGTTCATGTGCTTAAATCTATGTTGGATCTTCTTGATTATCTGAGACTGGTCTATTTGTTTGATTTTATTAATTATTCACCAAACTATAGCAGACATAGATAGACATCGATCAATTCATCAATCTTACCACAATATGAAGATCCATCCCGATTCATAAACAACCTATTTGAAACAAGGAGACTGTGGTATAATCTTCTTTCTATTGTTTTTTGTTTGTTAAAAAAGGGTTTTTTTTAATTTTTTGTTCAATCAGTTAGATGCAGGTACAAAACCCCTACCAACGAGTCCTACCATCAACTTTCAAATATTTTTTTAGGTATTCTTTTGAGTTTATGTTACATTTATTTGATTTTTATAAGTTTAAGTTTGGAATGAAATTTTCCTAAACTTTTTTTAGGTAGTTATTTATTTTCCAGTTACTATCTTTTTGTAGGATTTTTCGAGTAATTATTAGTGTTAAACAACTGTTTGATGATATGCAGGTGTTAATCTTCAAAGTGGAAAAGTTTTGGTGGTTGGAACTAAGCAGAAAGTGCGGCGGAGAATACGGCAGGAGGTTCGAGGAGGAGGAGGAAGAAGAACACTAGCCGTCAGTGTCTCCGTCTAATCCGTATTGGGAAGTTGTGACTTCATTTGTTGGAGAGGCGCCGTAGGAGTCGCATTTTCCTCGGTGGTGTATTCGAGCTATGTTGGAGCTTACTTTAATAATAAATTTTCTGAATGTGAGTTTGTTTCTTGAAAAAAAAAGTTGGGCTTTTTTATTTGGTGGTTGTCATTGAAATGTGAATTGCTTTGCAGGTGTTTAGGCCGCTTTTGAATATCAAAGTTGAGTTTTGGGAGGGGGAGCTTGAAACAGCGTTTGTTTTGCCGAATAGTGCATTGTTTGAGATACATATGCCTTGGCTAAAGGTTGGTGCAATGTGTGTAAAGTAGAATTTTTTATAACATTGCTAAGTGTGCCGACTATTTGTTGCTATGGATTGATGCTCCTATATAAGCTCACGAAATACAATAGATGGGCTAGATTATGCTAACTTTCGGCACCATATTGTTACAGATACATGACAAAGGTTACAAAATGAATTTCGACTTGCGCCATCCGGTAGCAGGCAGAGGCGGATAACTACTCGAGGTAACTTGCGGTATTACTTTCCATCTTCATGGACTGTAAATGTGAGTTTTGTACACATATAACTACCCATATTTTGACGCAATTCAGACGATAAATATTGACCATATCAGCTACCACGTAGTCATAACTTGCATTCGAAACAATTATTTTTTAAAAGGAGCTAACCAGTAATGTGCTTCATGAACTGAATAGACTAATATGCCTTTTAACTATATCCATTTTTAGATATATGTAATGGTATGGACCACACTAAAAAGCTTAAAAATAACAATTACCTACTTAAACAATAAGACAATATATATGTTATACAGCTATACAAGTGCTACACCAATACACCGATCACCACTTTATTATTCATGACTTATTTATGATAGGCATTAGTAAAAACATTGGGTCCTTTATTTGTTACAGATGCTGGTGAGGGTGCTGTGCTGGAACAACCGAACAAGTGGCATGAGCTCATAGAGAAACAGTGATCACAAACAGATGTGGCCCCAAGGTAAATGGCATTGCTGTTATATATGTACTTAGGCTCCACTCCCTTTTTTTAATAAAGCAGTCCCCCCTTTGAGTCCCCCCTTTGTCTGTTGTCACAGTTTATATGTCGTCACGTGTCAGCATCCACACTTCATTGCATAAGGAAGGAATGCCTAATGCGTTGGACATGTCGTCTGACGTCAAGGATCGTGTGCTACTTAGTGTATGAACACACGCTTCATTGCACATAGATCATTTACATGGTGCGTGTGTATGTAATCCAGTTATCCATTCGTGCTAAGATATATACAGAACATGTATGCAATGATTTTGATTATGCTAACTTTTCTCAAAACTGTTATTACTATAGCTGCAGACGAAAGAACGCGACAACAGTTAGGTGAAACACATAGAAATACTGGGAACATGTGAGTCAAGGTGAGTAAATGAAATGGTTTTTATGGACTCTGTTCGACACACATTTTCTACTGTATTAATCTTTTGTCAGTTTGTATATATTGCAGTCATTCATTACAATGATACGCCTGCTCAATCAATTTTCATGGTAAAAGAAAAGGGAAATGCAGTGCGCAAACAACAACAAAAAGGCAGTTCGATATAAGGTTGCGGTAAGTTCTTTTAATGGTACTTGCACTGTATTTGGACACCAAATGAACCTGGCATGTATAAGTAATGTTGCTGTTAATACTATGGAAAAACCATGATCCTAGAATACATATCTATCTATTTATTTCAGATTGACTTTTGTAAATGTGTTGTTATTATTGTTACTAATCAAAGAAAACGGCGACATATAGCCAATATGTGTGGAGGCGCTAGGCGGCGATATTATTGCAACTTTACATAGATTAATTAGGAAATGCGCCTATAGATCAGCCCCGCCATGAAGAATTGCGTTGGGTTAACCCAAAAGATGAATAAAACATGCACTAATAGTAGTAGCTAAAAGTTGATTGTTGAAATACTAAGCAAGCGCCAAAAAAAATAATCAAAAATTCACTACTATAAAAGCTAAACACACCTTTCGACATTGACTTAGCCCGCCGCAACGCGCGGGCAGTATACCCTCTCGTATATACTAAAATGTGTGACACAGTAAAACAATTTTGGGCTCCACTTTGGGTCTTGGGCTCCCACTTTGGGCCAGTTTATTGGGCTTTTACTTTGGGCCGGCCCAATTAATTTTTTAATAGTAGAAAATAAATAAATAAATTTATTAATTAAAAAAAAATTGTTGGCACAAGATAGTGGAATTTTTTTTTTTACAATAGTACCGATTTATTCAGATAAAAATATACCCGTGAAAATACATTTGATACCTAATAACTTTAAAATAATCGACATGGTCTCAAACATATAGCTTTAGATTGCATTAAACGGTGCCGTTTTACGCCACTAAAAACAAAAAAAACCCATATAGCAAAAAAAAAACAACCTTTATACATGAGACTCAACACATAAGCCTATATAAAAAATCAACAAACTATTAAACATGAGACCGAAAAAAAAAAAAAAAAAAAAAAAAAGAATTAACGTTCCGCAACAACGTACAGGACATAAGTTCATATAAAAAAAAAACTATTAAACATGATACCGAAAAAATAAACCACACAAATATTGCAGTGCTTCTGACACCCACAAAATTATATTAAAAAAAACCCCATATAGCAAAGAAAAACAAACCTTTAAATATAAAGCCCAAGACATAAGCCCATATAAGAAAAAAAACAAACTATTAAACATGAAACCGAAAAAATAAACCCGCACAAAAAGAATAAAATTACGCCCCGCAATAATGCGCGAAAATTAACTCCCCGCAGCAACGGGTAGATAATCTTGCTTGCATAAAAATAATAGTCTAATAGAAAATGACCCATACAACAAATTCTTAAAAACGTTAAATTAACAACGGTAAAAAAAGGTTCCAATTCCAACTTAACACATACTATCTAAATGGTTAAAAGAAATTAAACAAATAAAAAAGCAATAAAATTAAATACTAACTCAGAAAAGAATGCGGTTCAGGAAAATGGCCAATCCATAGAAACTACACACGTGTCGAAAAGAAAATTCTTCATGTCGCAATGCGCGTGTTCTTAGTAATTAGATTGAGCTTAGCTTCATGTCAAAAAATGTAAACCAATATATCTTCTACTACTAAGAAACAACATACTAACAAAACATGTACAACTTGAGTCAATGTAAAGTTTAACAAAATCCTCAAAAAAACATAGTAAGAAAAAACCACACTGCACCAACAAATTAGCCCCCGCCGCAACGCGCGTGCTAAATTCCAACTTGTTTGTAACATGCTTCCGACAACAGTGGTCTTATACTAGACGCATACGTTTAAATGTGAGTTGAGGACGTACACATGCCATAAGATCAGAATAAGCTTAAGCAAAAATTTCTATTTTCTACCTTCGCCATCTTCTTCTAGTTCTACGTTAGTATGTTTGATTTATTATCATCAGGTTATCTTTTATAAAATAAAATAAAAAATTACATCATATAATAGTTTTCTATAAGATTTGATCTTATAGAAAAAAATTTAGACCAATCACGCCGTTTGATTTTGACACGTAGCCAAAATCGTGCAATCTGCTTGGTTAAAAAAATTTCAAAATTGAATCAATTTAGTCAAAATTAAAAAAATTGGTAGAGAAATTTGATAGAGAAAAAAGGACATAAAAATATAGATGTCAAATTAGTGAAAAACAAAAACTTAAAAAAAAGATGTGATTAATAAAACTTTATGGTTGACTTTTAAATAAATCATATTGAGTTAAGTGAAACTTAAAATTTTTTATATTTCATAATAACTTTAGAAAAAAATAAACAAATACCCCCTTATGCTTTATACCTTGTATACGTTATATATTAAGAATACAACATATATAAAATCTATTTAAAATTTATATAAGAATATAAGAAAAAACAAATTAAACTCGCATATTGTGTACAACAGCATATTAATGGATAAATTTGACAACATCAACATCCACTCATTTGAGTGAAAAAAAGTTAAATCTTTAATCTAACAAAATCTTTACAAAATATTAATGATATTAATCAATGTTTTAAAAACGGTTTTTTTATTGACCCGATCGAGCCACCGGGTCACGGTTCAACCGGGTTTTTCGGTCAAAACCGGCATCCGGTCACCTTACCGGGTCACGGGTCAACCGGTTCAACCGGTCGGGTCAACCCGGGTTTTAAAACACTGTTGGTTTGTGTGCAGTAAACTAGTTTGACTTGCAGGTCCAACATGTTAGTTCAAACTACATAATATATTTATGCCGGAACTATTAGTGAACTCGATTAAAAGGTCCAAAAATTATCAAGTAAATACATGCATACAGAGACCCTCCATTCTATACTAAAATA
>BQNB010131666.1:0-18747 GCA_026074375.1 Tanacetum coccineum | reverse complement strand
TCTTTAAATAAAGACTTGGCATCCTTGTGTTTATTGAAAGTAAGTAGATGCTTACTTGGAAGTGTCATCATTAGAATGCTTCTGGCTTTAAGATCATTCTTCTTTAGGATCTTCTCTTCTGCAGTAACAACACCATGTATTGTTGTAGTAGATGTACCATCTGCCTCTCTAGTGGTTTGAGCTACTGGCTTGAAAGAGTTTCCTTCCTCTATAATCTCCCAGAGAGAATAGTCTTGGAGTTGAATGTATGATTCTATCCTGAGTCTCCATGTGTCATATTCACCTTGCTTGAGAAGTGATAGTTTTGCAAGAGAATTGTTTTGTTCAAGATCCATTATTCTTGATCTAGGGAATGAACACAGAGATAGATCTAGTTTGTTTCTTCTAAATCAAGGTTTCAGAACACCCGCTCTGATACCACTTGCTGGTTCCAATTGAATGGATCTTTTATTCTGTTTAGATAAATCTAAACAACTAGATTAGAAACCTTGTGGTTTATATAAAGACTATGCGGAATTAATCTTTATATACTCAGAAGAAACAATAAACAATGAACACAGAACTTTTACTATATTGAATAAATCACAAAACAACTATATGTTTTGCCTAACAACTAATCTATGAATATTGATCTGCTTCTATTATGTATCAATCATCTCTTCTAACTATGCCGTGAGGGTTCCTTTTATACACCAAGGAAAAACCCTAATAGGCTTACAAAACGCGTTAACAAATCATGCATATCTATTCCTTATTATAAACAATGCATTAATCTCATAGCAGTACTATACTATATATAGTAACAGTACTATACTACTATGTTGACGGGTACTATCATTGTATTGGCTAGTTTACTAAAACTATAACTAACAGTACTAAGTTCTTCAACTAACGGTACTAAGTTCTTCAGCAGCATATCTTGTAGAAGCTCTTTAATTCCCAACAACCTTCCTTTTCTTGGTCTTGAGTTTTACCTCCATTTCTTTGACTTTCTTGACCAACTTTCCCACCACATCCTTAAACAGCTTCTTGTTGTTCTTAAGCGAGTAGACCTTGGTGGGGATGCATGGAAAGAGCCTCCCAAAGGTTCATCTTCCACATTGGTGGAAGTGAAAGGGTCATCATCAGTCTTAGAGACTCGTGAGAAGGAAGCTATATTTGGGTCTAAACTTTGACCATGCTCAAAGACAGGAGCAATAGGGTCAGAAGTTTGTTGTCTTTGGGGTATAGACAAATGGTCTTGAGGTTGGTCAGGTTTAGGCATAGGCTCAGGAATAGGTTCAGGTATGGGTGGTGGGACAGCTTGTGCAGCTACCCCTACACCTTCACCTTCTTGATCTTGGGGAAGCATAGTAGCTAAAAGTGGCATAGGTTGCCCCTCAAAGTTGAGCTTCATATTAGCAAAAAGTTTACTATATAGCTTGAACACATGGTATTGTCTTGTAATACTAGTTTCTATACCCAAAATGGTTTGAAGAAATCTAGGATACATTAAGAACTTTTTAGCATTTCCTATGTTACTAACCATCACCTTAAAAATGTAGCTAGACCAGTTAAATATTCTTCCATCAGATAGACAAATAAGAGCAACAACAAGTGAGCTACCAAATTGATCCCAACTACCAGACTTAGTACTGAGACAGTGAAGAATGGTGTGGACCAAAAACCTCCATTGAGGGGAAAACTTGTTCTTGTAAAAGGTTAACTTGCCCTCAGTGACATACCCAAGGTTATCCATTCCAGAATAGATTTCCGCAATGGGTAAATCATCAATACCACCATCATCAGCTAATTGAAGTGAACTTCTTACTGAGTCCTCAGTAATGGTGTAGGGAGTCTCATCAATGGTAGCTAGGATAGCCGGAGGACCTAACTCAAGAGACCTGAGTGTAGCCGTAGACCAGAATTGTTTGACTAATGAGTCAAAGATGATGGGGTCATTTGTGAGAGCATACCTTATGTGAGAAGCCCTCAAGAAGTTAAGAATCTAATGATAAGCATCACTTCCTGTGGGTTTTTGCAAATAACCCACTTTGTTGTGTTCGTCCCGGTATCTTAGTGCGACCATTGATGATTTTGAAATAGGGTTGAGATTTTGTGCTGGGTGTTGATCGCAATTGAGAGTTGATATGGAAAAAATAACTGTTAAAATGTGAGAAAACAGTAATTATCCATTTAAATAGGAAACCCTTTGACGAATAAAATGCCAAAAATATCGTAACGGTAACTTTTAATGAAGATAAAACTCAATTTAATCTACCAGCACGAACGGACATAACCAGCACAAAGAAAAGTCAACCAGAAGGAAAATTAACATTACCAGTAGGAAGTGGTCAACTAGTAGGAAAAATGAAAACTACCAGTAGGAACTCTGGTAACACCAGAGGGAACACTTGAACTACCAGTATGAACTCTTTTTCATCAAAATAAGGCCACCTGGTCCATGTAGAACACTAGAAAATCACTAATCCACCCTCTTGAACCATTAGTCTGCAAAAGGTGAGGCCAATACACACAAAACATATACAATAAAATGGAAAGGAAAATTAACTATCAGAATGAACTAATTACAGACAAGCAAGAGGAACTAAAACTACCAGGAGAAAAATACAACTACTAGGAGAAACATAGTGTAGCAAGAAAAACTAAGTGGTAAAAAAAATAAATTAAAAACCAACTTTTTAGAAAATTTTACAACAATAGTCCTCCCTTTGGACTCAAATCCTCCCCTCAATCATAGGATCTATGGATTGAGCATCCCAATGTTAACCACAAGATGAGTAAACCTAGGTCTATCAAATGCCTTGGTTAACAAATCAGCTACATTATCATCAATATGTATTTTAAGCACTTGGATAAGTTTCTTTTCATTAGCATCTCTTATGAAATGGTGCCTAATTTCTACGTGCTTAGTCCGTTGGTGAAAAACTGGGTTTTTAACTATGCAAATGGTACTTTGGTTATCAATAAAGATTTTGGTATTCATAAAGTTATACCCATAATCTAACAACTGATTTTGTATCCAGAGTACCTGACCACAACAGTTAGCAGCAATAACATACTCAGCTTCAGTGGAAGAGGTAGCCACAATTTTTTGCTTCTTGCATTGCCATGAGATCAACCTCCTACCCAGAAACTGACATCCACCAGTTGTGGATTTCCTATCCTTGTTTGCCCCAACATAATCACTGTCACTATAAGCTTCAAGCACAAAAGGTGACTCTCTAGGGTACCATAATATTTTGTTATCGTTATTAATTCCTTTCGAGTAATTCATATTGGTCCTATTCGTAATCGTTATTTGTTTTGGTTAAAATACCGTGAATTGTTCTAGGAATGCTTAAGTAAGGATGATTAATAATCTCCTTATTTAAATAAACTGGGACGCCTCTTTATTTAAATAAAGAAATTGTAAATCGCCGAACCTTAAGTTTATAATCCTTATTTACATAGATTGGGACGCAAAATCTTGTTAATTGTAAATAAACGGATATAAATGATGGTCTTAAGGTTTATCCGACATGGCATGCGTACGGATGACTCTTTATACTTCTTCTTTCGATTTGTAATAAATTTGTACGGATGTGTCTTTGTCTTCATTCTTCTTATCATTATTATTTTGTATGGGTGATTTCTTAAGTTCATTCTTTGATCATTATTATTTTTATGGATGATTCTCCACCTTCGTTCTTCCTATCGCCAATATGATTGTACGGATTACCCTTTATAGTCCGTTCGATTTGTAATTTGTTTGTACGGGTCATTATTTATATTCTCTCTTTCCATCGTTGTTATATTATGTGCCCTATTGAATTGCTGACATGTTCGTAATTTGCATACTCAATTTGTCTCTGTCATTTCTCATAACTCTCATTGACTTTCCCCCTTTTATTTCTACGATTAAAACTAGAGAATTCATAATTGATATTAAGTTGGACAACCAAGATTTATCGATAAATAATTATAGGTCCTTTTTCTTATTTTCTCGTTGGTCATTATTTAACGATTCATGAGACATTCAAATACTTTATTTGCTTGTCAGTAGCTTTAAATCCTCATAATTAACATATATGTTTTGTGATTAGATGTTAAATATAGCAACCACGGTTATCATTAACAAAACTTAAATATTCAGTATTATGTCGACAACTAAAACGCGAACAAAAAAATCCATATATAGCGTGCTTTACACCTACTAGCATTTGGATTCGTGTTCAAAGTGGTTATCGTTTAAAATATTTGATAGAAAAGTAAATAAAGCATTTTAAAGCGTGAATTATTTAAAGTGCTTTATAGTTTAAGCAAGAGCATTTGTTTATATATCCAATTATTGATAGATTAGTAAATTAACTTGAATCATGACTTAAATCGGTCTCTAACTAATCATACACATAAAATATCACCACCTTGATCCCGATAATGATGTGTAGTTTTATTAATACGATAAAATATATGATAATATTTTCCAAAAGAGCAATTAAGAACTATCCTAAAGTCTCCCTTAGAAAAGCTCACTCTAAAAGATATATATAATATATATATAAAAATATAATATAATATAAAAAATATAATATAATATCATAAAATAAAATAACGTATATTGAATAACCGGAAGAATGATCAATCCGGGTCTGTTTTCTCAACGACATTGTGTAAATTGAAACATGCTTTAAGCTTGAATTAGATAGTAATGAGAGAAAAGATATTTTTTGAGTAACTATAGCTGACTAAATAAAAGCAACAATTAAAATGAACAATTAGCAGCAATTAAACACTGTAACTAATTAACAGGGAGCAAATGAGACGTGACAAATTAAGCATAAACTAAATTTAACTCCTAAAAATGTAAACTAAATTTCTAAACCTAAGATAGGACAAAAGAAAATTTTAGGAAAAAGAAAAACATTTTTTTGATTATTTTTGAATTTATTATGAATTTAAATCTATTTTAATCTAATTAAATCCTAAAAAATAGCAAATTAAGTACTAAAAATTTGGAAAAATGATTTTTAAACTTAGAAAAGTCTAAAATAACATAAAAACTCAGAAAACTATTTTTAACTATTTTTAAAATTAAAATCCTATTTTTAAAATTAAAAATAAAAGCTCAAAAATGAAAATTAAGATCTAAAAAGTGTAAAAATGATTTTACTGAATGTAAACCTAAAGCTATTTTTTATAAAACTAAAAACTATTTTTTTGTATTTTTCTGAAACTTTTTTCTATTTTTTATGTATTTTTTAAGATTTTTACTTTCGAAAAACTATTAAAAATAAAATAATTGATGAAAAATTACGAAAAATTCAGGAAAAATCTAAAATGTAACAAAGATTAATAGAAAATTATAAGATTCAACTCAGCTTATTAAATAAGCTGAGTAAAGAGCTTAAAAGGCTACGGCTTATTAGTAAAATAAGAAAAGGAAGTGTGATTAACAAATAAATGTTGCAAGTTATGACAAGTGAAAAGTCCCAAGGGCAGTGGTAAGGCGTGTGGTTTGTGTAAGTGAGGTCTCAGGTTCGAGGGTGGCTTACACCCTTTTTGCACTTTTTTTTATTTTTTCTTTTTATTAAAAACTGAATATTGGAACTTATAGAAGACTAGTTTTTAAGCAACTTTAATAAAAAGAAAACTAGCTGAAAACTTAAAATAAGCTCTTAATCAGCTTATGAAAGCTGCTGCTTCAGTGAGTGAGCATTTGAGCTCAAAGAAGCTTGTTAACACTTAAATCCTTGCACAAGCTTTAATATAAGCTCAAATTTGAAAACAAGAGATGTTTTGGAAAGCTTGTGATGTGTAGTGACTAGTTTTAAAAAGCTAAATGACTCAATAACACTTAACCCTAACTGAAATTGAAGATAAAAATGCCTAACTTAAAAACTATCTTAGAAATCACAAAATCAATTTAAGCTATTTTGAGATATAAGCTATTACCTAACCTGAACTTTTGCAAACTTAACAAACAGCTTATAGACTACTTATTTAAATGAGAAAAACAAACACTACAAGCTAAATTTTGAATTTAAAGACTAGGATCTAGATGGTACTGTTTTTGGTCTTTTGGCTTTTTATGAAACTTTTAAGCTTAAATGTACTAAGGGAAATAAGCTAGGAAATGAAAGATAAGTTTTAAACTGAATTAAGCTATACCTAATCTAAATCCTACTCTAACCTTAAAAGCTAAATCCTATGATTACCTAGTTAAAAATTAAGCAAAAAGTGACACCAAGAACAGCTTAGTTCTGCTATTGCACTTTGACAAAGCACAAAATCAAAAAGCTGCAGGTTAACTAAGGGGTAATAGCTGCACTTGACACACTCCAATTTGAGTTCCAAAATAACATGCCAAACAAAGATCTAAGTTTTCGGAAGCTTAAATCAATTTTTACAAAGCTTAGGAATCAGGAAAAACGTGCCCTATTGCAAGAAACTTAAAATAAGAAATAACCTTTTGATTTTTTTTCAAACTAACTTGTGAAACTTTTTCCTATATTGTTTTTTAACTGAAATCAACGATGTCTCAAATGGTTTGCACAAAACTCTTTGACTTTTGATAGTCTAATGAGCTTAAACAAACAACCCTTTAACTCATTGACATATTTAATAAAAACTTTGGGAATGATTAACTTGTTACCTCTGGTACCAGATGATTAATAATATTTTAATTTCTTAACTAACATGATCTAACAACTAATTAACTAGAAATCAAAGATCTATATTATGCTATCTAATATTTTTGGTTTTTATGGTTTATTAAGACAAACTATGAAAAACTAAAATCTATTATGATAAGGCTAAAAATAGATTAAGATTATGTTATAAGCACAAGTAGAGCGAAATTAATCACTAATATGCTAGTAGATAAGGCAAATAAGCATGAATACTCCTATAAGCAATTTAAGCTATATAAGTAAGAGACAAGGAATTTGAAAGGAAACTTACTTAAACTTCAGGCTAAATAGAAAGCTAATTACTAAAATAATAGCTACAAGCTTCTAGCTTATTCACTGTGAAAAGCTAAGTATAAGTCCTTGGGAGAGCTTATTAAAGCTTATTAAGACAGATTTAGCTTTTGAGTAAAAGGGCTTTGAGAGAATTTGAAAGGTAAACACAGGATTTATTTAACCAAAGACATTCATTTCATTACATAAAAGAAGATTACATAATTCAAATTACAATAAGCAATATTTAAGCTAACCTAAATTATTAAAAACTAGAAAAAGGAAAAATAAGGTAAAAAGAAGGTGGTGTGCGTGTGTGAGCTGAGGCCTTTTTATAGGCTGCCAAAGAAGCTTCTAGGACCCCTGAATCCATCTCCTAGCCTTCAATCCGCACCCTTGATTCTTCTAATCATTGCCAAATGATTTTGAGCCGTTTGATCATTTTGTGTGTAACTGAGGATCGCCAGCGTGTCATTCCATTCATGTGCCATTGTGTTAGTTGTGTGAGTGATTATAGTGTAAAACCCACATAACCTTGTGCTTTTCTTGCTCTGACGTGGCCTCCTCATGAGAGTGAGATACTAAAACCCTTTGATTAGACTAATTTGTCCCTGGCATCTTGTTAATGAGCTCTTAAATTGACCAATAGAGCCCTCAATTTCCATTTGCCCCTTGTTTTACCCTGGCTAGAGAAACGAAAGTGATGATGAACAGTAAAAAGGATCTTGGCGCCAAGTTTATAACTGAACGAGTTAATTCAGTTTTAACTTTGGCCAATTGTCACTTCTAGTCCCTCTCTTTCTTTTCTCCCTTTCTAGTTATAAAAGGAGTTTCAGGAATTGCAAAATCGGTCCTTGTGGTTTATATAAAAGGGAAGTGGACTAGGTTTTGGGCTAAATGGATCCGGATAAGGTATTTTAGGGTTTTTCAGGCCCATCAAGGATTTTAAGGCCCAATAAGAGGTGAAGGGTCATTTTGGACTTTTGTGAGATTTTGAGGGTTGAAATGAAATATTATGGGTTTTGTCATTTTAGTGGTTGACTGCTGTTGATCATTGTTTGACTGATTTTGACTGAAGGCTTGACATTTCTGCTTCGGCTTTGAATCTTTGGCTTCTTTTTGTACTTTTCTGATTCCCGTGTCCGTGCTTGCCTGTTTTTGACTGTTTTCTTGTGATTTTTGATATATCCGTACCTGCACACACAAAACACAAATACAAGCACATTTTTGCCATTTTTAGACTGTTTTGGGTTTATTTGGGTTATTTTAGGTACAAACGGATATGTGTATTTTACACTTATCATACTTCACTTAACGTAGTGTTTTCATTTTTGTTGACGCAGGATATTCAAGGCTTGGCAACTCAACAATCCTCTAAAGAACCCTTCGATCACATCGAAGTCTGATCGTGCCCATATTTGCACAATCAGGGTTCAAGCTTAAATCACTAACCAACTAGCCACTTTGAGATTAAATAAGATTCCATGTTATGACTTAGTGGAGAAGTGGTCTAATATTGTCATGCATGAAGACAAGGGCTCTTACACCACCATGCATGCTTCTAAAACATCACTATCTATGCATGTAATGTAGTGTTTTCATTTAAAATTCAAATTTTTGGTTCCTTTTCTTTTCTTTTGCTTGCACCAAAAATTAGAGAGGTTAGGGGGCTTTGACCATGAAATTTTGACTTCTAAACCCAACATATATGATAACTAGATTTTACACAAAAAGATTTTGAGTTTTCGGGGTTCCGTTCGATCAAAAAAATACGAAAAACGCAAATTAAACGTTAAAACGTAAAAATAAGTATCGGAAGTGATCGTAAACTACAAAATACTTAGAAAAGATAAAATAACTCATATAATATCTAAACTAATCAAAATCCAAAGACGGAACGCGTCCGTTGATGTTTTTCAGATTTACGCGGGTTAACTTCTCGGTAAATCGCCAGATTCAAACGTAAAGTATAAAAGTCAAAATAAATGATCGGAAAAGTTTAAAATTTTGATCTGAAATTTACGGGGTGTGACATCCTTCCCTCGTTAAAAGAGCTTTGTCCTCAAAGCTTAGGACGTATCTTTAGACGCAGGTGTAAGTTAGCAAAAAGATAAGGATACTTTTTCTTCATTTGGTCCTCACGCTCCCAAGTAAACTCAGGACCTCGCCTTGAGTTCCAATGGACTTTCACAATTGGGATACGGCTTTGCTTTATCCGTTTAACTTCTTGATCTATAATTTCAATCGGTTCTTCAATGAAATTAAGCTTGTCATCAATCTGGATTTCATCCAATGGAATAGCTAAGGGTTCGTTAGAGAAACACTTCTTAAGATTGGAAAGGTGAAAAGTACTATAAACTCGGCTTAATTGCTTTGGGAGTTCAAGTCGATATGCAACCGTTCCCACTTTAACAAGAATTTTGAAAGGTCCAATATAACGAGGATTTAGCTTCCCCCATTTGCCGAAACGTATCACACCTTTCCATGGCGATACTTTTAACATGGCCTTATCTCCAACCTTAAACTCTAATGGCTTACGTCTCCTGTCGGTGTAGCTCTTCTGTCTATCTTGTGTAGCTTGAATACGCTTCTTGATCTGAATGATTTTCTCAGTTGTTTCATGAAAAATTTCTAGGCCCTTGAGCTAAGCGTCTCTAACCTCAGCCCAACAAATAGGTGATCAACATTTTTGGTCGTAGAGATCTTCAAACGGTGCAGCTTTGATACTCGTGTGATAACTATTATTGTAGGAAAACTCCACCAAAGATAGTGTCTATCCCAACCTTTTCCAAAATCAATCACGCAAGCACGTAGCATGTCCTCTAAGGTTTGGATGGTTCTCTCACTCTGACCATCCGTCTGCGGGTCATAAGCCATACTCATATCCAACTGAGTACCTTGAGCTTTGTTTAGCGATTGCCTGAAATGAGATGTAAATTTACTGTCTCGATCAGAGATAATCAAAACCGGCACTTCATGCCTCGAGACTACTTCCTTCAAGTATTGTCTCGTCAACTTCTCCATTGATTTGGTCTCCTTCATACGTAAGAAATGAGCAGATTTTGTGAGTCGGACTATAATTACCCAAATTGTATCTTGACCAGACGACGTCTTTGGCAACATGGTAACGAAATCTATTGTAATGTTCTCCCACTTCCATACCAGGATTACAGGTTAAACCAATAAACCGGATGGTTTTTGGCATTCGACCTTAACTTTTGCACAAGTCAGACACTAACTAACATAAGTGGAAATCCCATCTTTCATATTTGGCCACCAATACAGTTTCTTCAAGTCTTGGTACATCTTGTCTGATCCAGGATGGATCGAATACTTTGACTTATGCGACTCGTGCATAATCAGAGTCCTCAAGTCACCAAAACAGGGTATCCAACTTCTATTCCTCAAACATAATATTCCATCAACACGGGGCTCCAAATTCTTAATCATACTACCCAAATCTTTGGTTCCATAGTTCTCTTCCTTTCTCGCCTCAACCTGAGCATTTAAAATTTGCACGGGAAGGTTCAGACCAATTTTCATAACCAAAGCTCGAACTCGTAGCGGCTTAATCCGTTCCTTTCAGCTCAAAGCATCTGCCACCACATTCGCCTTTCCCAGGTGATAACGAATTTCATAGTCGTAGTCACTCAACAGCTCCAACCATCGATGTTGTCTCATGTTCAACTCTTTTTTATCAAGAATATGTTACAAGCTCTTATGATCAGTGAACACAACGCATTTCGTGCTATACAAGTAATGTCTCTACATTTTGAGAGCAAACACCACAGCTCTAAGTTCTAAGTCATGTGTAGTATAATTCTTTTCATGAATCTTAAGTTGGTATGACGCGTAGGCTATGACTTTCTCCCTTTGCATCAAAATTACGCCCAACCCTTTACAAGAAGCATCATAGTAAACCACAAAGTTTTCACTACCTTTGGGTAAAGGCAAGATTGATGCACTATACAATTTATGCTTCAACATCTGAAATGCAGCTTCTGCCTTTTCACTCCAATCAAACTTCACGTTCTTTTAAGACAACTTCGTCATTGGCTTGGCAATTTTCAAGAAACCTTCGATAAATCGTCGGTAATATCCAATAAGACCTAGAAATTGACGATCTCTGTTAGAGTCTTAGGCGATGCCCAATCCTTGATTGACTTAATCTTAGTTGGGTCCACGTGCATGCCTTCACCATTAATCACGTGACTAAGAAATTGTAACTTTGACTGCCAAAATTCACACTTTGAAAACTTAGCATACAATTCTTCCTTCTTAAGCAACTCCAAAATTAGCTTAAGGTTTTTTGCGTGCTCTTGGAGTAGATCAAGATGTCATCAATAAAAAAGATCACATACTTATCTAAGTATGGTTTGCACACCTAATTCATTTGATCCATCAATACCACCGGTGCGTTGGTCAGTCCAAACGGCATCACTTGAAACTCATAGTGACCGTAGCGTGTCCTAAACGTTGTCTTTGTAATGTCTTCCTCCCGAACTCTGAGTTGGTGATAACCAGATCTCAGGTCGATCTTAGAGTAGACTCTTGACCCTCGCAACTGATCAAACAAGTCGTCGATTCTCAAAAGTGGATATCGATTCTTCATAGTCAGCTTGTTGAGTTCACGATAATCGATACACATCCAAAAAGATCCATCTTTCTTTTTGACAAACAATATCGGGGCTCCCCATGGTGAGGAACTTGGTCTTATAAATCCCTTGTCAGAAAGTTCTTGTAGTTGAGTGTATAGTTCTTGCAATTCTGTCAGTGCTAATCTATATAGGGCTCGTGCCACGGGTGCAGCACCAGGGACCAAGTCAATTTGGAATTCAACTTGTCATGTTGGTGGTTGTAACGACCCACTCCGGAAAGGAGGCCGAAACGTCATAATCATGGTGTCATATCAAAGCATAATAAAGGCATAAAGTCATAAATGATATTCACTAGGGACAGGTGGAAGCCGGAATTCAAACATAGGCTCCCTCAATTTTGAGATCAAAATGATAAACGTAAAGGAGGTCTAAAGGGACGAAACATGTGTCCAAAGATAGTCTAGCACATCTAAATGTCTGTGATATAAAGAAAGGAAGCTTATATATAGGTCACTTCTAGCCCACACTCTTCATGGCCCAATCTCCCTCTAGATACTGTCGTATAAGAAAGGAGAAAGTAATACGGTCTGAGCATAAACGCTCATTGAACGGGATATTTATAACAATGTAATTAATAAGTTAATCTCCTGGATAGTAAATACAAAGTAGCGGGGAAAGACAAATGTGTCATGAGGAAACCTGGAGAATGCGTCATGAAGAATAGGAAATAAACATGTAAAGCATGGTAATACGAAGTCAAGGATGTCATGAAATATCATGGATAGTATAAACATAAATAATAAGGAATGCCCACGAGCTCATATAATCATACATGTCATAATAATTACTGTCGTGAATACTGCATATTATAACGAGGGGCTGCTACATGTAATAGAGGGGGACCTCTTATAATAATATGGGTGGAGGGATCAGCTTCCAATGTGATGGGATGTAGAGCACGCACCAACCAATCACATGAAATGTAACCATGTAAAACTAGGATGCACCATATCCCTGATAATATTGGTCCAAACATGAAATATAATCTGGTAACATGGAAAAGACGCCGCGTGTAATTCAACTATCCAACGCGGAAAAGAGTCGTGACACAAGGTGCTCATGTGTTACAGTCATGGTCCTACTTGACTAGGTGTATAAGTCATGTAAATCATAGGTCATGCGTATATATTAGCTCGCGGCAATAGAGTAAGTCTTGAAATCAAAATGTAAAGGATCATGGCAAAAGACATAAAAATGGGGGAAAGGCATAGCGTTCTGGGGATGAATCATGCGAAAGAAAAGAAATTTTTTTTGTCCTTTACTGAAAGGCGGAATATCGTACCTTTATTCCAACAGTTACGGAATGAGATGGATAAGAAATATGGAAGCTACTCCTGCTTAATGCGATTACATGTTTAAAGGACTATATAAGTTACTTGTCATGATTAAGGTCACTTTTCCCATTCTTTTTTTTGTAACTTTTTTTTTTAGGTAACTTTCTATTTTTTAGTAACTTTCTATTTTTAGTAACTTTCTCATAATTAGCATGAATTCATTGATTAGTTAGTTCCATGATTAACATATTCCATGATTAGTATGTTCATGTTAGTATTCTTGTTATATTGGGTACTTTCCAAAAATAGCAGCTTTCTAAATCTATAGTAAGTTTTCAAAAATAGACTTTTCTTAATTAACTTTCCATAAATGATAACTTTCCTGATTTAATAAGTTTCCATAATTAAACTTTCCAAAAATAGACTTTCTAAAAATAGACTTTCCAAAAATAGCAGGTTTCTATATATAGTAAGTTTCCATAAATAGCATGTTTCTATAAATAGCAGGTTTCTATAATTAGCAGGTTTCTATAAATAGCAGGTTTCTATAAATAGCAGGTTTCTATAAATAGTAAGGTTTACATAAATAATATCAAAATGACATTTTCTACCCCCACTTATTTTACTAAGATCATAACAAATATAATAACATGCTTATAATAAGACCCCATTTAAGTTTCAGAAATTACAAAACACCCCCTTATACTTTTAAAACTCAAATCGGGTAACAAATAAGTGCACAAACCCTAATTAAAATTTTCCCCAATAATTACACAATTTATATACATTCATTAGCATGTATTGGACCTGGGAAAAATATAAAAACCCTAACCCTAATTCGTTTTCCAATTATTTGCTTCCTTTTCTCTTTATTTCGCAAATCGGCAAAGTTATTAAATCCCAAATAATTATTTCGAGCCTCTTAAAAATTTAACCAACAATTTATCTGAGATCTACATGATATATGCTACCTTATAAAATTATAAAATCAATTTTACAAATAGTTTTTATGCCGATTTCAATACTAGCTAGAAATTAGGGTTTCGAATATGATTTGATTTATAAAATCAAAATAAAATGAATGAACATTTTTCTTATGCATAGATCGAATTTATATGATGAAAAGTGAGTTGTAAAAATACCTTGGATGATCCTTAGGGATTTTATGAATTTATGAACCCGGTAGAGCTTTTCGAACCCAAATCAATAACCAAAATCGAACCAAGCACACCCCAAGCTTCCCACTATTTTTCCCACACTCCTTAACCTTCAAATAGTCTTAGAAAAATCGTGCAAGCCCTTGGAAAAATCTTATGTGCCGCCTCTTGATTTTATTAGGGTTCGGTGATATTGTTTTTAGTGATTTAGCAAATGAAAATGAAATAAAGAAATATAATAGATATCTTGCCGAGTTATAGGGCTTCTAGAATAGACTAAAACTGATTTTTAACTTTACATAAATATTTTGATAATTATCCATATTTTATTTAATTAAATTTGTAATTTATAAATAATTAAACTCATATATTTCGGCAATAAATAAATATACATAATATTAATTATTTTTCTTACATAATATAAAGTATTTTGTTCTTACATAAATTTTCATAATTGCCATATATTGTATTTTCATAATTTCTAACATTTAAATGAATTTTATTTAAGCTTTTATGAATTTTCTTGCATTAGGGGTATTTTGGTCATTTTACTCTTATTGAGATTTTTAGGTTTTACAACTCTTCCCCCCTAAAAGAAAAATTCGTCCTCGAATTAGAAACATGATACGACTGAAAAGAACATACCAGATCATGGAAGAAAATGAGGATAAGAAGTCCGTATAGACTCCTCGGTCTCCCAAGTGGCTTCCCGCTCGGGATGATTCCTCCAAAGAATTTTGACAAAAGGGATCGTCTTGTTCCTCATGACTCTGTCCTGACGGTCTAGAATAGACTCAGGCTCTTCCGTATAAGATAAATCCTCACGGATCTGATCGAATGGATAAGAGACAACGTGAAGAGGATGATACTTGTAACCTCTGAGTAATGATACATGAAACACATTGTGAACATGAGATAGCTGAGGAGGTAACGCCAAACGATAGGAAACCTCACCAACGCGATCAAGAATCTCAAACGGTCCTATGAAACGAGGACTAAGCTTGCCCTTGATACCAAAACGCCTGACTCCACGTGTAGGTGATACTTTCAAGAAAACATGTTCACCCGGCTGGAACTCTAACGCTCTGCGATGTCTGTCGGCGTAACTCTTCTGACGAGTCTGAGCTTCCTTAAGCTTTTCCCTGGCGACGGCGACCTTTTCATTAGTCACCTCAATCATCTCCGGACCCTCAAGAATACGTTCACCAACCTGATCCCAACAAATAGGAGCACGACATTTCCTACCATACAACATCTCGAAAGGAGCGCATTTAATGCTCGCATGCCAACTGTTATTGTAGGCAAACTCCACTAGACATATATAGTCATCCCAATTTCCTGCCCATTCTAAAGCACATGAACGTAACATATCCTCTAATGTTTGAATCGTACGCTCCGACTGTCCGTCGGTCTCAGGATGAAAAGCTGTACTAAACTTGAGCCTGGTTCCCCAAGCTTTCTGTAAACCTTTCCAGAAACGAGACGTGAAACGTGGATCTCTATCTGACACGATCGCTGATGGAGTACCGTGTAATCGAACAATTTCTTGTTGGAACATTTCTGCTAATTTACTAACGGGGTAATCCTTACGGATAGGAAGAAAATGTGCCGATTTAGTCAAGCGATCTACAACAACCCAGATAGCATCGTGCTTCCTCTGAGTCCGTGGTAACCCGGTAACAAAATCCATGGATATTTCGTCCCACTTCCAAACAGGAATCTCTAACGGTTGCAATAGCCCACTTGCACGTTGGTGTTCAATCTTAACCTGCTGACAAGTCTTGGCATACACTTTTTTGAGCTGACGGAGGATGAGTGAAATATGGATGAATCAGAATGAGTATAATCTGGGATAAGTTGGAGTTTATGTGATTTCTGTGGAGTTCCATTCTGCTGATGCCAAAATGGAAATTGCCTTACATAATGCTTACAGAAAAAATAGTATCCTCATAAGTCAAGAAAGAAAGGTATATCAAAGATGCTGAGTAAGAGATTGGAGGTTGATCACGAGAGCACATAAGCATATGAATTACTAAAGTTCATTAGATCAATTTGTGAAGAAGCTAGATAAGTGTTTGAAAGAATCATCATCAAAAGACAAGAAGATTTAATCTAGAAGAAACTTGATGATTTGAAGGTAAATCATAAGTTTAGGGGAGGATTGTTGGGAATAAATCTTCATCAAGAGTTAATACTGCCAAGGTATAACTAACAGTACTAATGGAGTTAGTACTGCCTGTACAAAACTTAGTACTGCATTTAGTTGGAATAGACTGAGCTAGAGACAAAGTGATTACTGCTGCTCGATTAATGCTGAAATACAAACACTGACTTGGAGTACTAAGGATTCAAAGAGATACATATGGATGTATTATATTTAGAGTGTGTAGAAGATAGTATCATGATTATAATTGGTAATTGATCCTACACAAAGTTCGGTTGTTTATCTTGTAAAGGACTCCTTTGTGGTGTATAAAAGGAGATCCTAGGTTAGGTTTTATTATTACTTAAGAAGTCATATAATACATCTTAGAGAAAGAACATATAGCTTCAAGGTTGTAAACCCTAGTACTAAGCAAGAGTACTCGTATTGTTGTTCTAATAATATTGAAGCATTTTGTGTTTTATTCATTGCTCATTGTTTAGTACTGTTTCATTGATTAATACTTCTAGAGTATTGAAGTGTAGATTTCGCATACACTTTGATATACAAACAAAGTCTCAACCATTGTTATTTTGGATTCATCCAAGGTAACATACACTTTACAAGGTAAAGAATCGATCAAGGCTTGGGATCAACATAGGTATTAAGGTGTAGATTCCGCATACACTTTAATATACATACAAAGTTTCTACAACAAGTTATTTTGGATTTATCGAAGGTAATTTAACCTTAGACAACCTAAAGAATCGATCAAGGATTGTGATCAACATCTACTAATCTGATAGCAAATACACCGTATTATTCTAGACCTATAAGATGTATCCAAGACTTTGACGAATCAAAAGACCATTGCATAACTTTGAAGAATACGTAGTATCCACATCAACGATACGTCGTATACAATACTTTGGTCAACAAAGAAGAACAAGCTGGATTTACCCATATTTCCGTATCCATCAAGAAGATACGACGTATCCGTGCCTACACTTCACACCCACGAAGACATAAAGACCAATACGCCATATCCAGGAAACCCCTATACGCCGTATTCATAATATAGTAATAAAATATTCTAGAAGATATCAAACGTGGTCCTTAATTGAACTATTCCATACTTAAGGTCACTTTTACTGGGAGCTTATTTCTATTTTTTCATCTTTTAGCGGAGTTATTAATTTTACGTTTACCCGATCTTAGTAAGACAATTCTCCGTTTTTAGCTTTGCCGGTAAGCCGAATTTTGGTAATCCATTCCGTCTTCGTATCTTAAGTGATTTAATAATCTCATAATATTCCCCGATGATTATAATTTTCCTCATTTACATTTTCCGTTGTGTTTCGCGATTACGTAAATTCTTGCTAAAACTCGCGTTTTTACCTAAAACCTTACCTTTTTCTTAATTAACCTTACTTTATACTTTAATAAAAACCTATAAACTAAAAATCAAAAAATATATATATATATTTTTTCCTAAACCCTAGGCCAATGGCCGGTTTGTTCTATCCCACACACAAACTCATTTCTCTTTTCTATAACTCATTATCACATCTCCATTTTCCTATACATGCAAACTTTTCATTTCTCTCCATTTCAAAAAAAAAATTTCTTTCCTTCTTCTCCTTTGCCCCATTTTTGCCGAAAATAGCCTCACCACCACCATCATCATACTAAATTGTTCATCTCCTTTTTATCCTCACAACACTATCCCAAAGTCTCTTGCAAAGTTTGGTGCAATTTCTTGAAGATTTGAAGAAGTTAAGGCTTGTTTTCTTAGGTTTTCTTGAGGGTTTTGGTTGGGATTTTGTTGGAAGAGTGTTATCATCATTAGAAGAAGGTTAGAAGCTAGTTAATCTTGTGTTACCTTGGTTCGAATTCAGCCAACACAAGAAAGGGTGTTCTTGGTTGATTCACTAGCCTAAATCTCTCTTTTTGTAAGCCCTAATCTTTCTTTTATTAGTCCTATCTTTTTATTTCTTGTTTTCTTTAATTTTAATCCATGAAAATGGATGTTTAAGTTCTGAATATATATGTATGGTTATGTTCTTGAGGGTGTTTTCAATTAGTTATGGCATTGGGCTAGGTCTTAGATGAAGCAAAATGATGTTTACAAAGGTTATAAGTTAAAATAATAGGACTGTTTTGAAAACAGTAGTAAAACGTGTGATTTTCTAAAAGTATTTGGCCTGGAGCCTATGAGTAAATTACATGACTGGAAAGATACATGTTTTATCATCATAGTATAGTTGGATGCTCAACCAACTCCTTGGTATGAGAGAGTTATGGCCAAAACAAGAAAATAGGTCAAATCTGGACATATGATTAGAATACGAGTTAAACTCTAAATGTTTGCCATAAAATAATTGATCTTAAAGATTGGGTCAGTAGTAGACATCATAAGGAAGTCATAGCCTTTGACCTCACCTTCATTGCTATCATGGTTTGGGATTTATGGCCTAAAATCATTTCCCATTTAAAAAAACTTTGAAAGATAAAACCTATTGGTCCCCATTTTTAGTCTTTTCACATAGCTACGAAACTTTGTAGATTATGAGG